>APFE031511819.1:3379-47053 GCA_000404065.3 Pinus taeda | reverse complement strand
GAGGAGGGATAATTATCAAAGAAGAGGGAAACTCATACTAATTGCATAGATTTAAGAAAATGAACTAAATTATGAAAACCTAAGTTAAAGGAAGTAGCTTGAAGAAAATCGACTAAATTATAAAAACCTAAGTTAAAGGAAAAATATGAAATAAATTAAGATCCATATAATATATACAAACATAAAAGGAAAAGGGGAAATGGAAAATATAAATAATATTTTAATTTGTTTTTTTTTTAATTATTTAAGATTTAAAGGTTGATATAAAATTATTTATGTTTGATATAAACTTATCTTATTTTTAGAGATGGGAAATTATTATTTTATTGAGAGAGATGGAAATATTTTATTTATAACGAGAGAGAGAGCGAAATTTTTTAACAATTAAAAAATCACAGTTGAGAGTTTAACCAACAAAGAAACAACACACAGTTTAGATGAGATTAATTTTTATTAATACTTTTTAGTAACAAACCAATATGTATTTATTTGTTTTAATTTAAAAATAATTTATTTTTATTTTAAAAGGACACATGTGAACCCACATGGGCATGGTAATATTACAGGGTTGTAGAATGAGCCTCTCGGCTCAATAACAATACGATTAGCAAAACCATGGGCTGTGGAAACTTGGAGCAAAAACTGCCAACGATAAATTGACTATTTTACCTCAATTTTATTTTAATTATTTTTATTTTTATGTAATTTGGCTGAGTCAAAAAGTTTAAAAGGACAAGACAAGACATTACAACATCTCTTCCATACTAAGTTGGAGAATGTCTCTCTAAACAAAAAATTAACTAGCCTAGATCCATCTTAAACTTGGATCTATAAGCATAGAGACGGATCTAATATTTCAAGGTTCAAACATTTCCTCAAGTTTTGCACTAAAAGAGAGGTTTCGCCCCCAAGATATTTGATCCCTCTCATGTTTGATAGATACGAGGTTAAGATGGATCTATGCTGGTTTTTAGATACACATACCATATCAAGGTTGGATCCATCTCTCCCTCTCTCTTTCCTTCTTTTTCTCTCTCTTCTCTCCATCTCTCCCTTGCCACCCTCTGTCTCTCTCTCCACCTTTCTCTCTTTATGTATTTTTTCTTCCCTCCATCTCTCTCCCCTTCCAACTCCATCTCTCTCTCCCTCCCTTTCTCCTTCTCTCTCCCAATTCCTCTCTCTTTTCCTTCGTCTCTCTCCCTCTCTTTCCCACCTCCCTTTGTCTCTCCCCCCCATCTCTCTCTCTCTATTCCCTCCAACTTTGTCATTATCTGTCTCCCTATCTCCTTCTCGCTCTCTCCCCTTCTCTTCCTACTCCATCTTCGTGTCTCCCTCTCTCTTTCCCTTCTCTTCCTCTCTCTCTCCTCTCCTTTTCTCTCTCTTCCCTCCTCTCCTCTCTCTCCATCTCTCCCTTGTCACTTGCTCTCTCTATCCACCCCTATCTCTCTACATCTTTATTCTTCTCTCTCTCTCTCTCTCTCTCCTCTATCTCCATGCCTCCTTCTCTCTGTCTTCCCTCCTCTCCTCTCCCCCTCACACCATCTCCATATCTCCCTTGTCACTCCCTCTCTCTCTATCTTGATCTTTCTATGTCTTTGTTCTTCCCTCCCTCTCTCCCCCCCCTCCAACTCCATCTCTCTCTCCCTTCCTCTCTCCTTCTCTTCCTCCCCTCCTCTCCCTCTTCATCCCTCTCTCTCTCTTCGCCTTCAAGCTCTGTCACTACCTCCCTCCCTCTCTGCCCCCTCCCCCTCTCTCGAGGCTCCATTTCTCTATCTCTCTCTCCATCCATACTATCAAGAATTGTCACTCTATGTAATAAATGATATATGTAATGTAATATGTATTTTACATTTTATTTTTTGATTGTGAAATGAGTTATGGTTTTTGGGCATGTGGTATTGATAAGCCATGGTATTGGCCCATGATATTATAGAAAAACCTATCTACAAGTTGATAATATCCATGATAAAGTTGATTGTGAAATGAGTTATGGTTTTTGGGCATGTGGTATTGATAAGCCATGGTATTGTAGCAAAACCTATTTAGAAGAAACTTGTTATATTCTAAGTTTATTGTAAGTGTTAAGTTTTTATGTACTTGTTAATTTAATTTAAATATGGTTATGGAATCACTATTAGTGCCTACCAAGGCAGGGCTTTAACAATCAATTTGTCTGTTGCCATCACTATCAGTTTAGCATTGACCAATACAAAATATAATGTTTAACTTTGAAAAATAAATATTTATTTTTCAATATTATTAAAAGAATTAATTTTCAAGCATTTGATTGGACCATAACTTGAAAGTCTTATTGTAGCCTTTTCACAATGTAACATGTGATTAATTTCCTTACATATTTTATGCCATAATTTATGGATATGGTTGCAATATTCATGCATGATTCTAGATATTGGTGTGGTTATTTTTTATTCTTAAAATTTGCACGAAAACCATCCAAAAACAAAACATTTGAAAATAACTTATAACATATTTACCATCAATTACTTCCCACCATAATTTAAGCAAGTCATTGCATAAAAAATGGATGGAATACGATATAAAAAATATACTTACTGGAGTTACTTCCCACCACTATAATTTTTAGTTACTACCCACCAAAATTTATGCAAGTTCTTTTAATTGTGCAAGCAATTTGCTTATCCACTTCACATTCCTCCAAAGCACGACTATAGCATGATTTTTCTACAAACCATTATTAATTTAGCATTGACCAATGTAGCTTATAATTACTTATGCAAATTTTAGCAAAGCATAATTTCTAACTTGAGTAGCAAACGCTAAACAAAATTACATTATAACAAATTGAATTTTATTATTGTTATTACTTTTAACTTTTTATTTTTTTTGAGCCAAGATATAAATATTTACATTCGTTTAAATTATAACATCCTAGAACATCTCCCCTATACTAAGTTGTATATTACTTTTAACTTTTTATTATTTTTTAATTGAGCCCATATATAAATTTTATAAAGTACACATTTAGCTAATTGTAAAGTGCCTCTCAACACAACAAAAGTAAGTATAACATAATATATATTTTTAATTTTATGTATTTAAAACACTTTAAAATTTACTTAAAACTTTTGAGTGTTTAACTTCACTATTCATAAATAATGCTTCATCAAATGGATAAGCTTTTGAGTGTTTAACTTCACTGTTCATAGATAATGCTTCATCAAATGTATTCTACTTAAAGCTTTTGAGCGTTTAACTTCACTGTTCATAAGTATATTATGAATGGAGATCTATAATTATTACAAAGTCATCATTGACCTTATTATGTCCCGGCAAGCAAGAAATTTGAAAGTACTTGTCAAATTAAAATTTTAGTTAAAAAAAATAAACCATGTCAAATTTATAGTTTTTCAAATTAAAAGGACATCACCTATTTCCATTTTTTAACAAGTAAAAAATCATTTTAAACTCATACAAATACATTTTAACATACTATCGTCTCTGCGGACTTCATTAAGTTCTGTACAGTGACTTGAATAAACATAAATTTTCACCGAGGAAAGGAGCGCAGGAATTATAGAGTAAAAATATATTGGATTCTATAGAGTTTAACGTTAAGTAGTTAATAATTTACTTAAAAAATACATGAACTATAATAAAAATTTTACATTTATTTTTAAATATTTTAAAATAGTATTTAAATAAATATGGGTTATTTTAAAAATAGTATTGAAAATAATATTGGGCTTTTAAAATTTAAGATTTTTTTCTTTTCTTTAAATTGATATTTTTTATTATTATAAAAATATAATTACATTATAGAAGTAGTGTTTCATTTAAGGACATTGATAGACTATAGATTTGATGGACCCAAAATAAGAGGATATTATGGATTTAATAGACTTAAAAGAATCCCCCTACTTGGGGACTGTTTTTAGAGTGACTTTTCTTTCTTCTTTTTAACAACCTTGGTCCAACTCATGGGAGGTGGATCAACTAGAGTAACTTGTAAGTTATTGTTGAAATTTGAAGGAGATTCTTTGTCGATGTCATAAGATGTTGATTCATGCACCTTATTCATAATACCCAAAGAGACATCTTGACTTACCAACTGCCTATTTGCAGGGGGTACTGGGATACCTGCTAAAACCTCATAAGCATGATGAGTAGCGACAGTCTGATCCAGTTCCCCCAAAATCATATCATCGTCGACATCTTCTTCTTGACAAAAAATAGAAGAAGTCTTGCCCTCCATAGGGGCGAGTCACAAGGTTTCCAACTTTTAGATTTAGAAGATTTGATGTACCGTTTCTTGTTGGAATTTGACTGAGGGCAGGAATTTTGTATACGGTCAGTTCTAAGACAAGCGCGACATCGAAACCTCAGTATTCTCATAATCCAGAGATTGGGTCCAATGATAATCACCGATTTTTAGATTTATTTGATTCAAGAGCCCTTTTCTAATGTTAATTTCTACACAGATTCTTTCATAGGTGTACATGCCATACTTCCCTTGACAGATATCTGAGCTAAGATAACGACCCAAGAAATTTCCTATACCCAAAAAAACTTAAAAGTGCCAAAGATGAGCTAGAAAATTGGAAGTTGAATCCAAATTGGATGCTTTGTAATGATTATTGTAGAGGGATCGAAATTTGGAAACTAGGGGGTTATGAACATACCAACTTTACCCCAGAAGCAAGGCCCACCAGTCAGGGCCTTCTGGTAATATTCTAGTTCAGCGAATAGGACTATAAAAAAACCTTTAGGGTAGAAGATGACCTTACACTTCTTAGTCCATGTTGGATGAATCGACTTATAAAGATCCTTTGTATGTGGGCATAAGCCATTGAAGCGTCAAATGAGGCCTCATTTCATGTAGAGTTGAAGATAGTCCTCTAGATTTGGGTGCAAAATTTCAACCAAAGGCACTTCCTCAGCGTTATCCACCTGGAACGACCTAGGAGTTGTTGAGATTTGGGTCATGTTTTAAGTGCCTCATTAAAGGATAAAGGATTTAAAATCAAAGATGCCCCACCTCCTTGGGCACCTCCCAACAAGCATGTCACCATAAAGATAGTGACATCCCTCTCAAATCCATAGTCTCTTAGGCCTTTTTCAATTTTTAGTTGCCTCCCTCCGTAGAGGAGCTTCATCTCACCCACATGGATGTCTATCTGCTGTTGAATACTAACAACCAATGCTCCCCCTCCATTCGATTATGTAGCCATAAAACAAAGGGACTCACCAAACACGGACTGAACAAAAGTTGGAAATTTTTATGATCCTTATTTTACTGGTGACTTTTTTCAAACACATTGCATACTTTCTTACCTTTGCCACTCCCCAGGAAGGTATCTCATTCATGTTTTTCAGCAAACACTTTGCGGACATTGCACCTACGAGAGAAGCTTGTAGGAACAAATATCCCCTCCTCCACCTTTGGATTATACACAACACCTATAGGTTGGTGCCCTCTCACCATCGCCAATGTCTGATTCCCCTCTGCATCTGCACTCTGTTAGAAAAAGCTCCCTTCCCTTGCAGGTGACATGTTGGATGCGATAACATATTCCTTGTCGGAGTCAGAGTGTGATATCCCCTAGATTGATAATTTATGTAATTAAATATGCATATATTTGTTCCTGGTTAAGTGTGCTAATCTGAAAATACACTTGAAAATTTTATTTATCAGTAATTTAATACTGATAATGATTAATCATAAATTTGTAATTATGATGTTTTATTTTTGTAAATAAAGAAATCTGGAAAATTAGTTTTTAAGTACAAATCGCTGAAAGAGATGAGGCTGCAAATTATTGTGGAATATTTATTACCCATCAATAATTCCCAAACATCTAACCTAGATGATTAGATTTATTAAGGAATTATGATATTGGCCAATTAATTGTTTCCTAAAGGACAAGGAGCTATTTTCAGGAGTGTAAAACAAAAACTCATTAATGAGTGATAACTACCTACCACATGTTGGTGAGGTGGTTGCACCTAGTAATCACCAAAAGAGTGGTAGATGAGATTTGGATAAAAATCTTTTGTCTCATTTTAAGAAAAGAGGAGATCGAAGAGAAGCAAGAGAACAAAGACATAAATAAATTTGCTGGTTGTAGAATTGAGGCTTCTGTGATCAGTCATGTTTATAAGAAGAGCTTCAGCGTAAATCACATGATAAAGACCTTTGTCGACGCGTTTCGAACCAACCAGAGTGGTTCATCGTCAGGACAAGTTGAAGAAACAGATCCCGCCTAGCAAGTTAAATAGTCTGAGCAGAGATTCCAACGGCTAATTTAACGGCTAACCTAACGGCTAATTTTGCCTAATAGACCCAAGTCAAACATAATTTAATAAAATAATATTATTATTGTTGTAATTAATATTATTATAATTTATTCTATGGTACTAAGTTAAATTAGGTCAGAGTTATATAAATGCATGATAATTAAATTAATTGTTTAACCTATTTAAACTAATATGTTTTATATAATTATTAATAATTTATATTGTATTATTTTTTAAAATTAATTTATGGGAAAATCAAATTTAGGTAAGAATATCAATTCATGTTAGTTTTAAAATTAATTTATTGATTAATTAAATTAATATTATATATATATTATATAGTATATATATATATATATATATATATATATATGTCCTAATAAAATATAAAAATACTAGGATGGGGTTTAATTCGAAACGCGTGGACAAAGGTCTTTATCATGTGATTTACGCTGAAGCTCTTCTTATAAATTTGCTGGTTGTTTTGCAATATCAAGGTTGGGAGGAGCCATATCTATACCTACAATAACTTTTAGTTTGATCAAGAAAATAAAATAATTATGTTTTGGTTTTCAAATTTTATATAGTGAAAAAAAAGAAAAATAATTATGTGTTTAATTATAATTTTTAAAGTACGAAATGAAAATGAGCTAGCTATATATTTAAACTTTGAATTTTGTACCATGAAAGGAAAAATAATAGAATATTATTTATGCTTATATAGAATATTAATAGAATAGTATTATGGGTGATAAAATGTGTTGGAAAACTCCAACCGTTGACCCATCATATTTTAAACACGCCATTATTAGCAGCATACTAAAATATTTATAAAGAGGGCCTTGAAAAAAAATACCATAATTAGATGGAGACAGTTCAAATATTAAACAAACTTCGAGGTATCACAATTTAAAATGAAAAGGATGAATACAAATTCCACGTGAATGAATGAAGGTTTGGTAAAAAGACAGGTAGCCATTAAAGATTTGAAAACCCTATCTTGATTTTCCACTATAGATCTTGTGAGATCCAAGCTTAAACGTTGATAGGGTAGGTCAACAATACCATACTTGGTAACACATTTTAATACCATGTGTACATGTGAAGAGACATAGAAAGTTCTCGATTAATTTTATAAACCATACAGTAAACATCTAGTAGTTACAAAAATGTAATACCACATTCAAGTGAGAAAATAGTAGAGTATGCCTTTATATGATTTACCATCACTTATTTGATTCAAATATGAACATATGCATGGTAAGGAACATATGCATGGTAAGACTTGTGCAGTTGGTAAGAGGGATATCTTTATAAGACATGGGTATACCAATAATATCAATGAAAATAAATAAGAGTGTGTTGATGGTGCTCGAATTCGCCAAAATGGAAGATGTGAAGTCTTAATTAGACCCCACACCATTTGGGGTAGGAGATTATTGATGATGTCATTCTGTCTACCATTGGGGGAAAACCACCTGCCCTAATTATATATCCTTTCCCGTTTGGTATAGTGGCTCTGATTGGAATTATGGGACCAATTACCCTTTCATAGAAAACTGTATATAGATAGATGAGTGATGATGATAATATGATCTAAAGATTAATGATATATTCTAACTATCTAGCTTTCAATTACTATAATCTATTATATTACCTGGGCAAGTTGAAATCATATGTGCTAGAAGATCTAGTAATAAAAACAATAATGAAGATTATTATGTGATTACGATATTAAATTTGATTAAGGGAAATTAATTTAATTTTTTTTTCTAAGTAAAGTTAATCTATTAATATGCAACAAAATATGAATACAATGAGGCACATGCCTCAGCAGTGCTGAACATTATTTATCAGAAAATAACTTGATTGCCCCATTGATGGAGAAACCAGTCCGCAAAGGCAAAAAATACCCAGATATGGGATATCAGTCTTTAAAAGAGGAAAAAACAAAACAACAGAAGTTCCAACAGGATAATCATAAACCCAGAAAAGTTCCAACAGAACATTCATAACAGAAAAGAGCCAGTCAGCAAAGGAGATCTCAGCTGGCATATGGGTGGCACCTGGCTGCCACACGTCGTTATTTGAGCTTGTCTGGGACGGGTATCTCTTCGATGAGGCACGCATACTGATACCAATCATCCTCCTCCTCCGACACGCCGCTATGTGGCCCATGCACAGTTTGGACGCCACTAGAGCTGCTAGCAGCTGCATGCGGTCCTTACGCGTCAACCATGCTGCCACCTGGTGGTCGTGTGTCTCTAGAACTCCCTTCCACTGCATGCTGACCACCACCTAAGGCCTTGCCATGCGGAGTACCCATTTCTTCGTCCAGCAAACACTTTCCAGTTCCTCGCCCATTCCTGTGCCTGCATGCCTCCTGTTGCTGTGCTTCATTACTTACCAACAGGGCGACTTGTAGCTCATTTTCTTCAGTGAAAATGATGGTAATGGTGGTAGTAATAACTGGTCTGTTCAGGTTGCTGCGGAATCTGAATTGGGTTGAGTGGGGAGCTGGGTGAGGGGGCAATGGGAAGTTGGTAGTGTGAACCGCGACATCTCTTCGGCAAACACCTGGAACTGTGCGTGTCCTCGACCACTGCGGGTATTAGGATACCTGCCTGAAACAGAGCTATGGGGGTAAGGAATTTCAGGAGAAGGAGAGGGGGAGACAGGGTAAGGGCTCGGCGTCGCCTGAGGGTGGAAGCTACCACCACGATTACCACCTTTGCAGCTTCTCATGCAATGACGAATGTGAGCCATGGCAGAATGCCAGGTCGAGTTTTCAGTGGGAGAGATGGCTGAGGAATTAAGCAGAGGATGAACAAGGGACGGCTGGGCGAAAGTCAAATTGCAAAGCCTGGATTGAGAATAATGATGCCCATTGCCAAGGTCGACACAACTCACTAACCAGCAATGGCTCCCAGTGACAGTGCAAGAACAGGGTTTAGCAGCTTGGGGCAGGCAATTACAATGGAGCAGGGGGGGAGGGACAACAGTATGGCGAGGGGAATTCATTTCTATGCATATAATGGCCAGTTCTCGCCCTGAGCACCCATTAAATGCTGCTTGCAAGCGGCCATGAATTCGGCTCAGGCTGGCTTGGGATGGAATGCTGACGGCCATGTGGCTCGTCCTCTAGCCGCCTACTGGTCTAATATTCATTAATGTCTTGATTGTCACTTGCATCCAGGTAAGGGAAATTAATTTAATTAAATAGTTAATTAAATTAATTTTAATAAAAAATCACATATGGAATATTTTTCGTTACTCACTGTATGGATTAAATTTCATTCAAACATGTAAAAAGTGATCATGAAAGACTGATTAAAGCATATATACATGAACAACATAAAATAAATAAAACAATTCCTTTCAAAGCAAAGAAATAAATGCAATAGCTAATAGTATCCGAGAGACTGAGAATCTGCACATTTTAGAACTGTTGGTGATTCAACTTTGTTATAAGAAAAAATTAAATACAAAAGTGCAAATGAAGCCTTTTCTTCTCAAAATTCAGAACCCCCTCTCCAATATCGGAGAGGGAATTTATAACCAAAACAAAAAGATAGTGCAACGAACTCTCTTGAAATTTAACATCAAAACTATAACAATAAAAGTCCAAAAAGGAAATTGTTACAACAATTTGGAACTTAATATGAAGATTTCGCAATGGTTTGTCAATGTAGCATGTAAATGTTGAGAAGATTGGTGAGCACAAGAGGAAATTTTGGCTTAATCCACATTTGACTAGTAAATATGGCAACCTTCAAAGGTGACAACATCTGGGTGGCGACATTTGATAGGCTCTTGAGTACCAACCATTGACTATGAGGCTTTAAAAGAAACTACTAGTTATGCTCGAGATCAATCTTTGATAACTGCTCGATCTTTTCAGCCATTTTTGTACCATGTTCCAGCCAATCTTTCAACAATATTTTGACATCTAAAAGAGATTTTTCAGAGCAGGTAGAGATGATATTTTCTTGCAGCAAAGAATCATTTATAGATTCAATAATAGAATTGGATAAATCTAAAACTTCATTAATTTAGGCCTCGAATTGCTTCATGTTTATTTCCCATTCTTGGAAAATGATTGACTTATGAGCTTCATCAATTTTAGGTAAATTTGCCTTTCTTCCCTTTGTGGTTTCTGGCCAAGTGAAGAAATCACTTAACTGCTCATTCACCTCATCAAAGTAAATCATCATTTCAGTAAGTTGATCAACAAGCATATTCATTGTTTTGCATTGATCCTGAATTAGCATAAGTTTATTACAAACAATTTTTTGTTGATGCCTAAGTAAAGAATTCAATTCCTTAGAGTCATTTTAAAATTCTGTTAATTGAGGAGGACTAGATTGTAGCTGTTCCAATCTTTGCTCGGTTTCTTTTATTTGGCCGTCTTTGATTTTCATTTCTTCATCGTATTGTAGCTTCAATGCATAAAACTTTTGTTGCAATTCAGTCAATTCTTTCTGCCACTATTCACTAATTTTTTTTTTCCCCGCATTGAATGTTTACTAATAATTTTTTCCTCTTTTTATTTTATAAGCTCTTGAACCTCCATTGCTTTATCCATAGTGGCTGAGGCATATGCTCTTATGAATTGAGATAACTTGCCCAATTCATCTGTTGGTGTAGTGGAAGAATCTTTCCAAATAACTTCAAAGGGAGTGGCCTTTCTAGGTACTAGTGCCTAAGTCTGATCAATCTTCCTTTTCTTTCTTCCCCTATTGATTACAATTTTATGTTGAGGACTGTAAAAGATATCTAATGGAGGAATTTTCTCGATTTTTAGGATGAATTCAGAGGTAGGAAAGGCTGGGATGAGTTCAACATCTTTCTACTCATGCATAGAATATTTAGGATCTGTAGTCTTTTCTGATCCTGTGACTTTTCCAGAACCGTGAGGGGTACTTGGAGTATTATTCTAGTGTGAAGAAGTTCTAATTTGAGCACATGTGGTCTCATCCTCGGTTTGTGAATTGATAATTATATCAAATTTTTTCCAAGCCTCATTGAATTTAGGATTACTAACAAATCCTTCTCCCTGTTAAGTGGAAGAACTTACAGTAACATTTTGATGGCCCTAGGAAAATACTGGCTGAGATGAAGTCTCAAGCTGAGTGGCAGTGACAACTTCTTTCATAGATGGCAATTTATAAAGAGGTAATTGTAGAAGATCAAGAGGAAAGGTGGCTAATTTGGAAGTCCTAAAATGAGAAAATTAGCTTTTCTCCTCCAAGGTCAGTTATTCATTCACCTGATTTAGCACTATGACATAGGAGGGAGCCTGAGAAAATATATCATCAATTTTATCTTCTTCATGAATAAACTATCTAATCACTTGTGAAGCAATGAATAATTAACGACTGAACTTGGATTATAAATCTTGTTTGGTATGGTGGCAAATTAAAAGCTTGGATGGCTAGGATTTATTTTTTGGCATGACAATAGTTGGCCAATGAAAATATGCCAAATATCAAGGGGAAGACGAGCCATGCTTTATTATTAGAATCCCTCAATACTTTAGTAATTCCAAAACTTACAGTTTGATAGGCCACTTCTTTGCAGACTTATTTATCGGGATAAACAAGGGAAAAACATGGGGCTGAGCTTGGCTACCCCATACTCTGATATAAATAACTAGTTATTCGATCCAATCTAAAACCTTAATAATGTTATCAATGGCCTCTTGTGACATTCTAGGTGGCCAGGATCCAAAGATAATTTCATAAATAGGAATCATGACTTTGTGACAAATCTGGTAAAAATGGTTGAAATACTTTGGTTCCCACAAGATGTCATGATAAATATGAATAGGATCAGGGTCTTGAATGGTCCTTTTCTAGCCCATTGCAAGGAAGTCCAAATAAAAACACAGGGCATCCATAATGTAAGCAACCATGTAAAAGGGAGGAAGTTTGTCCTCAAATATGTTTCAGGAATGCTGGAAAGCTAAAATGTGACTAGCCAAGATATCAAAAAGAATAGTAGCACAATCAAGTATATAACCCTCGAAGGTCCCATCAATTAAAGGTACCCATGTGTCAGGGAATTTCAACATGTTAGAGGTGGCATATAATCAACACAACATAGAAATGATTTGAAAAAAAGGGGATACAAGAGAATCAAGTGAACAATGACCACTTTTGTCATATTTGTGCTTGTTGGAGTCTTTTCTCCATTCTTTAGTTGAGTCTCCCGAGTGTCCATGTTATTTTATGAAGGCTTCAAAATATTTCTTATTGTAAATACATTAGGCATCTAGCAAAAGGTACATACTCTGAAGGTATTTGCTGGTAAAAGAGTCAATGAATGTTCCTTTTCTTGTATGAATATGCCTCCCTAAAATGTCCAAATTTCCACCACCCATTAGACCATGTCTGTATATGGTAATAACCTCAGCCTTGCCCCAATTCTATGAAGAAAAGAGTTGGTTTCATCTCTCAAAGTGACCTATGGTATGGGAGTTTTATCATATTTTGTTACCATTCTGATTGTAACTCTCAACCCTTCATCCTCAAAGTATTGATAAATAACCTCCCAAGAAGAATTACTAGAGTCTCTTGTACATACTATATCAGAGAACAATCCAACTCCTGGGATCCTCTTATTGATTTCCTCAATATACAGGTGTATGGGTTGCTGCTGTCAAACCTTATTCTTATCTTTAGCCGTTTTCTTCATCTCTTCTATATATCAAGGATCTAATCTTTCCTGGAGGAAGAAAATATAGAAATTAATAGGAACACTCTTTACGAAGGCTCAAAACGGAATAATGAAAATGTAGCGTTAAAACATATTTTAAATCAATCAAGGGAACAAAAATTTCCATTAATGCAATCCTTTATTTGTTCGAGGACCATTATTACGACATTAAATCATTTAAATGGACGAGATGATGAACCACATGAATAATGCCATGTAAGATCTCAGGATAGAGATATTGGAAAGAATTTGAATTAAGTTATGAGATAGCAATAATCTGATATATTGAGGTGCTAGGATGGAAAGAGGTGAGAAGGAATTATCGGGAAAAAATTTAAATTGATTTGTGACAATGTCCCGATATTTTGAGCTTCCAAGATAAGAGAGGACTTCAAAATGGGAATTCTTATAGGGTTTTAAAATAAAAGTTATGAGATAAGAGTAGCCCGAGATAACCGTAAGAAAGGAGTGTGATATCAAAAACTCAGAGATATTACAATTAAAATAACTTATGAGATTCTGAGACCAAGGACTTCATACGGGGAATGAAAGGTGCCATGTGGATCTCGGGGAGGCAAAAATCAAAATGTTTAAGGAATTGGTTCCGATAGAGCAGTACTGAGATTTGAAGCTTTTAAGCCCATACTTAATTTATTTTTATTTTTTAAATATTCCCATTAATTTCTTACAAGGACATTTTTGTGGCTTTTAAATGGCTTAACACAAGGAAAAATAAAAAAGGTCCCCATTATTATTATGACTTATAAGGAAAATGGGGAGTTGTTGTTTGCCACAACAATTGGCAATGCACTAGGTGAAATAGTTATCTCTGGAATGGATCAATGAAATTCAAAAACGATAAGGAATAAAGATGAGATGAGTAGAATGATAAGATTCAAATTTCTTATAAAAGTCTCTCCGGAACACCAAAAATAAGAATGATCATTTTCAGACTTCACCACCGATTATACATAAGCGAATAATCTATCTATGCCAGCTAGTTATTGATGTCAGATATATTTGAAAAGGCAAATCCTATTAATGAGTTTAGCATAAAGATAGACTCCTATGTCATAGGTAGAGACTTTGCTGCCAGCAAGTGTCCATAGCATCAACAAGGTTACCTTTTAACCTAGGAAACACTAGTATACCATCCAGTAGAAAATATTTTAGAGTAATTTGGTTCAGAGATTTTGTGTTTAATTCCCTTAAAAGTCATTGTCATGGCTTGGTGACTAGATGTTGACAATTCCATTCACAAGTATAGATAATAGCGAACAAGCCGGCTTGTGATGAGACCTATTGTATTATAGTCATTTGGTCATAAGCCATTACCCTGTCTTGGTGACCAGATGTGGTAATGTCACTACCATTACTACCCATGATCATGGTAGGTTGGCTCTTGATGAGACCCTCTATCTTTCAAGTTTTATATTTTTAAATTACACTCTAAAAATATTAGATTAGTGGACGGGGAGGAAAATCCACTCCTTAAGAGAGAAGAATGACAGATAGAGTCATAAGAAGTTAAGCTCTTAGTAATTGACTTTGTTTCTTTGGTAGCTGCTTAATGTTATGGCTTATTATGGGACACAATTTCTCTTTTAAAGATTTATGGTGGGGAATAGTTCACAACATGATAAGAATAGTAGCACCAATTCAAAATAAGAGATTCTAATTATTAGGAAATCCTGAAAAATATCATAAAGGTATCATCTGATTAATGATTTTTCTTTGAAAATGAATTCCATAAGAATGATCAAAGAATTTACAAATGTGTATATCACACAAGTCCAAGACCAAAAGAATAACGTTCAATAATATTAACAAACTGATAAGGACGCACACCAGTTCATATGATTATTTACATATTTACAAAAAATAGCATGAATTTCAAGAAAAATATTTCTTTAAGATGAGCTCATTTACACGAAGAGGCTCTTTCCTTCCTTGGAGGTCTTGGAGAATGAAAGTAGATGGGCTAAGTTTTTCCATAATTTGAAATGGTCCTAGCAAGAGTTTCTGAAATTTTGTGTATTTACCTTTTTCCTCATGGGCTTTGTCCCATTTTAATACGAGGTCACCATCTTCAAATACTTTATTCCCAACTGAACTTGAATCGACCCATGATTTATTGGTGTTTTGATGTTTAGCATACATTTTTTTACTTTATCCCTCCCTTCTAATTTTAATAATTGTGATAATATTTGTTGAAGGGAAGAACAAGGTTGTTCTTCAATGGATTGAACTATGGCTAATGAAGGTAAAGCAATGTTAGGGGGAACAAATGCTTCTTTTCCATAAACTAATAGTAAGGAGAAGTCCCTAAGGATGCTTTATAAGTTATTTTATCTGCCCAAAGATCAAAGACCATAAATTTATGCCAATTTCTTTGGTTACCATATATGGTTCGTTTAATGATTCTTAAGAGATTTTTGTTTGTAGATTCTGCTAGTCCATTCACTTGGGGATAATAATTTGAAGAATATTTAATATTAAAACATGTTTTTAAAGAAAATTCAATTATTAAATTACCATAAAAATAGGATGCATTATCAAACATAAGAGAACTTGGAAGGCCAAACCTGGTAATGATATGCTCGTCAATAAATTCAAATACAATTTCATAATTGACAAATTTTAAGGGCACAATCTCCACCCATTTGGTAAAATATTCGATAGTAATGAGAATATATTTGTGGTCTAGATGAGTGAGGAACAATCTCACATATAATATATAACCCCCTTTGCTAACATTGTTGCTCAATATTTACTAGCTGCAAGGATAAGGCAACTTTATTTTCCTTCCTTGAAGTAGTTTGGCAAGTTTTGCATCTGCTAACATATTCGTGCGCATCCTCGAACTAAGTTGGCTAATAATACCCAACATGGAGGATTTTACGAGTAGTTATATCTCCTCCATAATGTCCATCTGTTGTTCCATCATGCATTTCCTGTAAAAAAATTTCAGCTTCATATTTTTCAAGACATCTAAGCAGGACAAAGTCATAATTTTGCTGAAATAAAATACCATTCAAAAGTTGATAATGATTTTCCTTTAGTCTTAAGGGTATTTTCTTCTCGGGATCAAGTTCAACTGGGACATAATAATGTTTTAAATAGAATATGAGATATGCATATTAGGAATCAAAGTTTACAAGGCATACCTCTGATACTTCAGTATTTTCACCTGTGTCAGCTTCATATGTATTATAAGATGAGCCAACTACTAGCTTGCATAAGCCTTGTCCTCTAAGAATTTTAGCAGGTCTAATTTCAAGGTCGTATTCTTATAGTGTTGTGACCCAATTAGTCCTTTGCACTCCTAATTCCCTTTGAATTAGTAATTTCCTGACAGCTGAAAATGGTACAATTACCTTTGTATGCGACTTTAGGAGAAAAGGCCTAAAGTGTTTGATTGATTTGAAGACTGCAAAATCTTGCTTTTCAACCTTTGAATATTTTAGTTCTCCTCCCTGTATTGTTTAATTGTAGAAAGCGACAAGAGCTTCGGCTTGTTCATGATTCTTCTGAGTTAACACTGTTGCATATGAGTGGTTAGAGGAAAAAGTATACAAAACAAATTCTTTAGAATAGTTAGGAGAATATAATGAAGCAGAATTTATAATTTCTTGTTTTATGGATTCAAAATCCTTTCTTTCAGTCTGTCCCCATTTATGAACTGCCTTCTTTTTTATCATATTTTTTAATGGAATAATAATCTATGAAACCTCTGGCACAAAATGTTTGACAAAATTTATTTTCCATTGACTTTTTTCTATGAGGCAAAGGGGTTTCATAAATAGCTTTAACTCTTTCAGGATCTATGGTAATTCCATCATTTTAAACTATAAACCCTAGAAGTTTTCCTTCAGTCAAGGAAAAGTATGATTTCTTGGGATTAAGAGATATCCCAAACCTTCTGCATCTCTCAAAGATTTGTTTTAGGTCATGTAGATGATTATTTCTCTTTTTAGAATAAATTGTAATATCATCGAAATAAACAACTACTAGTTTGTTAATAAAACCTCTGAAAGTGATATCCATGGCTATTTGAAATGTTGCTCCTGTGTTTATTAGACCAAAGGGAATCTTTTGGTTTGCATACACTCCCCATTTGGTTATGAATGTAGTATTCAACCTGTCTACAGGATGAACTAGAATTTGGTTATAGCCTGAAAATCCATATAAGAAAGACATCAATTTGGAGCCTACAACTGATTGTAAGATCTACTCCATAAAAGGCAATGGAAAATTGTCCTTCTCAAATTCTCTATTCAAATTTCAAAAATCTATACAAATTCTAATATCCCCATTCTTATTCCTAATTGGAACAAGATTTGATACCTATTTTGAGTGTCTAACTGGGAAAATGATTTTAGCCTTGAGCAACTTATTTAATTTAGTTTTAGTCTGGGACTCAAGGTTGGGGTGAATTTTTCTGAGCTTCTGTTGTACAAGTTTGAAATCCGGTAACATAGGTATTGTATGCTAAATGATAGAAGTATCATAAGTCCTTAAATCATCATAGCTCCAAGCAAATACATTCTTGTATCTTCTAATTAAGTGTATACAACCAAGTATTTCATCAGGAGAGAGTCCAAGTCCTAGGTTTATATTCTGTGGTTTTCCTTCAAACCCTAAATTGATGAGTTCAAATATTAAAGTAGTACTTTGGAGTTTGCATTTGGTTGGATTTTTAAATCTATATTTGAGATCATACATATTTTCTAATTTCACAATAGATTTTGTAACGAAATTTTAGTTTGTTCATCATTGGAGGACATATTAATATTTCTATCATGTATATCCTAATCAATGATTTGATCAGTGTATTTTCCTTCAGATGTAAGAAAACTCAGAATATCCGCATAATCATTAAACACTCTCCAATTGGTAACATTATTGGGGATGGAGGGTCGAAAAATCAATTCAATGGAAACCCTATCAGAGCTAAAGTCCTCAGGAGGAATGAGATTGGAAGCAACATTGGCTAATAGATCAACACTGAAATTTTGAATTATAGGAATAGGAGATATATTAAATGCCAAGAAATGAGAAGTTAAATCTTAGACTAAAGACTGCTAGTGTTTTAAGTGGTTTGAAACACAATGAATATTATTGTGTACCTATTTGATGACAATTTCAGAATCACCAGAAACTTTGAGAAACATCAAGACTAATAACCTTCTATATTCACTGAATGAGTACTTCATATTCAACCACATTATTATTACATTCAAAATCAATTCAACAAGAAAGCAAAGTTTTTTCTTTATTTAAACTAACTAATATGAAACCAACTCCTGCATTATCATTGGACTTAGATCCATCAAAATAAAGTGTCCAAAATAAATTATCAACATGATTATCTACAGGTAATTCTACCATATTTATAAACTTAGATGAGTCTATTTGTGAAAAAAATTCAATTTTTGATGTAACAAAATCAACAGGAAACGAAGAAGTTTGTGCAGGGAAATGACCAAAGAAGGATTCAAAAGAGTAATTGCCCATAATGTTATTAGTATAGGGACTGGCTTCTTCATCTAGATCAGTCACAATGTATTTCATGTGTTTCTCCCTATCAATTTTGATATGTTTAGGCTTACCATAATAAGGGAGCCGAAGATGAGGGCAATTTGTAGCAAAATATCCATTCAACTTCTTGGACCAATCCCTACTCAAAATGAGACCATAAAATTAAGGAATATTGACAACCAAGATATCTATTATCTGAAAAGATTTTGGGTTGGATGATAATCTAATTAAAACTTCATTCATCTCTCCTAACACCTTAACCTTTGTTATATCAAGTTCAACTATTTGTATGACTGATTTATGGGGCTTCACATTTAATTTCAAGCATACTGAGTAAGGTATGATATTCGAAGATGCGCCTGAATGTACTAGAAAATTATTGACATTCTTGTTGAAATTTTCAAAGGTTAGGAGGAAAGGAGGTGTATGTGAATTATATCTATCCCCAATTAAAATTACATTAGAGGGATCAATCTTATCAAAGGTGGGATTATGAGGCTTCTTCTTTCCTTTAGAGTCTTTAGTGGTGACAACAGTTGATGGCAATGGGGAAGTAGGAACTGCATTCAATGCATTAAGTATTAATTTATGTTGTTGCTTCAACTTACTAACCTCATATAAAGAAATATTGGCTTTGGTTTTCTTCATGTCCTCAACTATGTTATATTCTATATTGTATGACACTATAAGACTCTTTGATGTAGGAGAAGCTGAAGGAGAAGTTTTAGGAGTTTTAGACCAGGAGTAACTCCACAAATTTCCTTGTTCTTTGCATTAAGATGGAACATGGATATATACATGGAGAGGGAGACTATTGGGTTTCATCTCCCAATGTCTCTTTGTCTTCGAATTCTCTTTATTTTTCTATTTACAATATTTACACAGATTTACCTAATACCAAATATTAGGTGTCAATGTCCTCCCCCCATCTTAATCTTAAGGGATGTTGGTGAGTCCAAGCATCATTCTGAATCTTTCAAACTTTTCTCTTCCAAGCTCTTTGGTGAAGATGTCCGCAATTTCCTCATTTGTGGAACAATGGCGTAGGTGGATTGTCTTGGCCTCAACATGATGTCGAATCAGATGGTATTTTGTATTGATGTGCTTCGTTTGATCACAGAACTTTGGTTTCTTGGCAAACTTTATTGTACAAGTATTAATCAAAAAAGGAGTTGAATGCACTTGTCTCTCCTGCAAGTCTTCTAGAATTTTCTTGAGCCACACAATTCCTTTGTTGCTTCAACTACTGCCACATATTTTGCCTCAGTTGTGGAATCTGCTGGAATTGATTGTTTGCGTGACCTCTTGGAGATAGCTCTTAATCTAAGACTCATAACATAACCTGAAGTAGATACCCCAGTTTCTTTATCTCCACTGAAGTCTAAATCAAAGTATCCAATCAAGTTGAAATTTCCCATCTGTTTATACTTAAGTCCAATGTATTGAGTTCCCTTAAAGTACTTTAGAAATATTTTTGTAGAAGACCAATAACCCTCACAAGGAATTTTCATAAACATGGAGAGGATTCCAACAACAAATGAAATGTCTAGTCTGGTAGTAGTCAGGTAGTTGAGACTTCCTATGAGATGTCTATATTTTGTTGCATCCTCAAATTATTTTCCTTCAATGGATGTGTGTTGGGTGCAGGAATTGCGCTTGAGTAAACTCCTCAACGCTTAATTGTCAACCCGAGGGTTTCGTAAACTTAGAGATGAGGCACAGGCAATGCCAGAAATGGTATGAACTTTTCCTATCTCTAATCCTACTTCTTAAAGGAAATGCTTTGCAGAATTAGACAAAAAACAATCGGAAAGGTAATTAACACCAAAGCAACTCTAATGTTGGAATGTAGAAGACAATTTGCAAGTAAATCAAGTAAATAAATTCCACACAACGGAAACAATCTTAAATGCTGGAATAAAATTCTATGTTCATCTTCAGATGGATGGTGAACAGTTTGACATGTGGGCCCTTGCAGAATTCTGTCTTCCTTCTGATCTTCCTCTCACACAAACAACCTGTCCTTACACTGTTGCAATCTGCTTGCATTGGTGCAGGTATAGTATTTCTGTGTAAGAGTATATTTGACCTTCCTCACTGAAGAATTATGTTTGAGCGAAGGTGCTCTAAGCCTCAGGGCTTAGATCACTATGTTTATGTGACAAGAGACTTGCTCTTGCACCGAGGCAGAGTTCCCTTCACTTAGTTTCCAAGTTACTTTTGAAAGAACTGAAAGATGTGCTGAAAACAAATTGCAACTGTAAATGAAATTCTGAAGTAAATTATCTATGAAAAAGGAAATGCTTCAATTCATTAAACTTTGCAAAGGAAATAAACTTCATGAAATAAAAGCACTTTAAAATAATCAACAGTAGCCTAAGTATTTTGCATGTGTTAATAAACTTTGGTACTCCACCCAAAATGCTTATGTTCTTTGCAAGTATAATATGATAATTTGATACAACTGCTTCCAGATCTTTTAAAGATGAAATTTTAATACTGAAGACAGTTACTCAATTAATGGTTCATTCACTTGTGAAATAACTGAAAATAATATGCAGGTAAGTGATTCACTGTTTGCTGCAACGAATGACTAGACCAAAGTGCAAGCAACAACATGCACTGGTGTAGGAAAGAGTTCCTTGCACGATCCGATTGAAAACGAAATAAAACAAAGAATGAGAGTAAAGGAAATGCGAGAAAGATATTTCATAAGCAAAATAAACACAACTACTCTCAAACCACGGATCCGTTTCACACGTTAGCTACAAAATATATTTTGATTCAGAACTTAAATATTAATGATTAAAACTATAACATCACACAACTGCAAACAAAATAACCACACTGTCTTTCTGAATAGCGAAAGCGAAAGGGGTAAACGAGTTGGGTTGGTTGGGCCCTAGCCAACCAACTCATTCCCCTTCTAAGGAACGAAAAATCTCAGCACTTCAAATGGACATCAAAGATAAACTAAACGTTGCGTATGCAAATCATGGCCGTTCTCTTGTATTACTCGATTTGACAAATATACATGACAGAGTAGTCCAACCCGAGAGCTAAGGCGATAACCAGATTACATAAAACAAAATTACAATCAATGGTTTTCTAGCTTCCTACCTATGATCTATATCATATATATCCTTTCGGCTCTAGTCCGTTTACACTAATTACAGATATATCTTGTTCAGGCCTTTCGGCCTAACAGACTTAGAAAACCGAAATTACAAACTTGGCTAGTAGTTATAATACACATGAACTTCGCTTGGTCGCAACCTAACTTTGGAGAATAATCCCTAAATGCGCGCCACCTATTATCCTGCTTTAGTTCATCAGTAGTTAGACTCGGAGTCGAGGATCGAGACCCATCCTCGTGGAAGATTTAGCTTCTCAAAAATCTTAGACAATCTTCGTGGTAGTTGTTATCACAAAACAAAACCCCGATAGTTTGCTGATCAGGAAGACTTTGAGTAACTATTTCAAACCAAACTTTGGCTGAGGCTTAGCCTCCTCAACCTGAGAGGGCTCTCTCACTAGGTTAAAGATTTTAGTTTAAAGATTAGATGGCTAATTCTATGGAAAAAACAAGTGAAAAAAGTATAAATGGTTGAACACAATCAATAAACATCCATTGGGCTTATGGATTTAGAATATGTTTCAGTATCACAGTAAGATTTGCTTAACATGGAAGTCAGGGCATAAAGAGTCTTAATATATCAGCAAAACAGAGAAATAATGTAAGGAACACAGTCTACAAACACATGAAGGAAGTTAGAGCATTATCAATGAATTCTAAGTAACATGTGTTCATACCACTGCAAGTGAGTAAATGAAGAAAACCATGAGAAAATCAAACATTAAAACTCTTTTCTGAATCTTGAGTAGTGAAGCCAAAATCTCTGTATTAACATAAAAACACAGTCTTCCACAATGACATAGTATGATAGTTTATTTTGAAATTTTCCACCCATGAGGCATTCCACCTCTTGTCTTTTATAGAGTTATCATTCCAATCTTGGATTCCCTGATCCAACATGAGGGGAATTCGAATTTCCCAGCTTGACACCTACTCATACCTAAAATAGACTATTAATTACAAGAGACAGTTAACTAACAATCCTAGAGTCCTAATACAATTAGGAGTACAACTCCTTTTATGATAGTAACAACATAAACTATGAATTAAATTCGATATTTGACGGCTCCTCCTCCTTAAATTCGACCTTGGTGATGTCCATAACCCTCTTGTTGGCCTTTAATAACTTCTCCTTTATCTGTCCTGAAAACTAGGAACATGTTTCCTGCAATTATGACTTTAAAGAAAGCCTTGTATCCCCAACTAGTGACACTTATGAAAAAAGTGAGATAGGTTATTGTAGCTGGAGATTTTATGAAAAGAAACCTCCTTCATAATTCCAAAAATATTTTTCATGTGGCCAAAAACTGATCTTTAAAAATATTGCTACAACCAGAAAATAGAGTTCCTCTCAGCAGTTTCGTAGTGCATTTTAAACCATCAATTTCTCCCACCTCATACTGAATTTGAATAAATTGAAAGAGGTTTTTGTAGTTCCATATGTTAGGAATAACAACCTCTTTCAGTTTTCCAAAATATTCTTTCAGCTGCTGAAGAAACCCCTTATAAGTTGACTATTTAAAACAGAAAACAAAGTTTTCTCTGCTGAAAAAGGTTGCTTCAGTCATTTCGTAGCGCAAAACAGGATTTTTACATATCTCCTTTATTCTTTGAGTTTTTTCCTTACTTGAGCTTTAAAAATTCACAAATGATCTCCTCACATTCCCCAGCAACATCCTTCTCCAAAAATATTCCCCTTTTTCCTTTGAAGATTGATAAAAAAGAACAAAACTGCACCCACAACAGTTTCATAGTGCGCTACAAAACTGCTGTGTGAATCAATTTACACAATTTTTTTCCAAAAAATTTCCTTCTAAGGATTCTTCACAACTGTTTCATTATGTAAATATGCCACATAACTTGAAATCACCCAACCTTGAGACATCTTCAAAAATTAGTGTCTTTGTTTAAACCAAAACTATATTAGGGTTTCATCACTTACTTCCTTGTTCATTTGTGTTGAGGCTGACCTCCAGATTTTCTCAGCTGAATTTCTAGGTCCTCAATTTGTCTTTTCATCTTTTTGATAGTTCTAAGTCTGCCATTGATCCATTTGACATACCTTATTTTTTGGCCTTCAGTTTAATAAACCTGCTTGACCTTTTTTCTGCATGATGACTTGTCACTGGTGATGATATTTCTTTAGCCCTAGGGCTAAGTCTTGTTTCAGCTCTAAAACTAGACATAAAGAGAAATGAAGACCATTCTCTATCTACCTTCTGAAGTTTATGCAAGACCATTAATTTAACTAAGCCATGATGGAACAATGATGTTTCACATGCCTTTTTCTTCAACTGTATTTTATCAGACATCTTGCCTAAACTCCGAAACAAAAAGAAAGGTAGATCTAGAGAGATTATCCTAGTAAAATGAAATAGGATTTTGAAATGATAAGAATACACCTTGTGATATATTCCTTCGTAGGTGAAGTACCTTTGTATGCATGAGAGTAGGTTGGCGTATGAATCTTTGACATAAACCCTTGGCACTATTTTAGTTAAATCTGTGTCTACAAACTCTGGCTTCAAGAATATCTTGTAGGGTTCCATTTCAAACTTGAAATTCTTAAACCGCTTTTCCTGACCTCTAGGAATTTATGTGACTAAAGATATCACTTCAGGAGAAACTGACAATTCTAACACCCCAATCTTTGTATGTAAACCTGTGAAGTTAAGAGCAAATTCCTTAGTCACCTGGATATGTCCTCCCTGTAGTATTTCACAGAACCTCCAGCAACCTACATTTTTGAAAGCTTCCTCCACTGTTTTATCCTTTGTGAGAGCATCTAAGCCTTCAGGTTCAGTTCTCAGACAACGACCTAACCTGTGATTCTTTCTTTCTTCCAACATTTATTCTTTGAAATCCCTGCAGATAGAACAACCTAGGAGAAAATGCCTTGCTTAATTGAAGAGTTGCTTCGCTTGAAACCTGCAGAAGACTTCTGGTCTCTGCTCACCCTGGGCTTGTTTGCTTCAAAATTAAGAACAACAACAAGTGTCTCATGCATGAATACGGCAAAGATCAACACAGAATGACCAGGATAAACTAACTCTTTCCTTTTTTTGAAATTTGATATGAGTGCAGACAAATGACCCCTAACGAATCTAATGATGGATATGAATGGTTGCATGTGAGTGGTAAGGTTCATGGACTGACCCTTGATGATGGAAATCTAACGGATTCTGGTGGATTTGATAGCTAGACAAGATTGAACACGAATCCCGATTTCATAGTGCATCCAGAGTAAATTCAAGGTTTTGCGCTATGAAAACACCTAACTACGAATCCATGATTTTGTAGCACAGGTAGTGTAATTTTAGGACTTTGCACTATGAAAACTCCTATACAGTTTCATAGTGCGTTCAAATTTTTGAAATGACCAAACATATGAAACTTTCAAAATGATATGGGATCCATAAAGGGAAAAACATGGTTGTTGAATTTTATTTGATAATGGAAATGAGACTCTAACCCTATGACTTAGACTCTAGAAACATAAAAATGACTTAACCACTATCTAACATTATGACTTAGGAACAAATTTAAACTGTCCAAGTTTTAGAGAATTTTTGGGTGATAAGAGTGGTCCACTAGGGATAGTGTGCCCCAATGGTACACTAAGAACCAATAGCTCTAGTGCTGCTATCCATCCTTCAGAATAAAACTCTATTTTTTTTTCCCAATATGCTCCCCAAGCTTTAATGATTTCTGCAAGAAGGACTCAAACTGCACCTACTAATAATGCTTAGTCAACCTACCCTGAGCTTATTTGCACATTCCTACCTACCTACCCTATCAATTGTAAACTTCTTTCAGCTCAATCAATGTGAAATTTCCAATGCATCCAATCATTTGTTTTATATGATATTTGAGTTTTTCGACTGCATTGGAATTCAAAGCAGCTATGATATTGTGATGAACACTGCCACTGAAATTGCCTCTGATCTTCATAGAAAAACTGAAACAATGGAGAGTAAAAATCTTCCATGTATTTAACTATAGGATCCCAGAATACATGATCAACTTGATGATCCTCATAACATCCTGTTACTTCTAACAACTCATCTTTAGTCATACAACATTTATTTGATAATTTATCCAACTGCTTTTCTGCATGATTCCCATAGACAATGTAATTTTCCTCGCTATTATGATCATTATTTGAAGTAATCTGCTGTAAGGAATTACAGAAATGATCAACCTTTTCCTCTGCCTGAGGGTTATAAAAAATTTCTTCCATTATTTCTTCTTGGTGTTTGTAATCATTTTCATACTCTTTATGATCAAAAGACTGGCAAGTTTGTTGCATCTTCACATTAATCTCAGAGGATGTAACATGGTTTTCATAAGTAAACCCCTGTTGATTTTCATGTTGCATTTCATGGGATGTTATCCTTTCTTCTTGGTGTTGAAATGTATTGTTATGAAGAGCCTATAAAATTTCTTCATCCATGAATTCATCATCATCATAACAATCCTCCAAATATTGAATAAAACTCGCAGAATGTTTACAACAATCTTTGACCAGCAATAAGGAGGGATGACACTCTTTATACATGTCATATAATACATCATGGAAATCAACAAGAGAATATAATGAACCATTTTCCAAGCTTTTATACCAAGACCATGCTTTTCCTTCTAAAGTGGTCATAAACATCTTCGTGAGACAATCTTCAGGGAACTGAAACTTAAGACTACGTACATGCATATGGAACCTAACCAAATGAAGAGCAGCATTGTCTTTCTTTTCATCTTTGAATATTGGAAGATCTTCTAAGCATTCGACCTTTGGCATAGGATTTGGAAAACGAGGGATATGAGACCGATTCATAGGGGAATACCTGGCATTCATTCTTGCAATGACACTCATCTTGAAACTTCATCAAGCTACTGATATTCTAGTAGTGGAGTCACCTTCCAATTTGTTATTTGATGTGTGGAGTCGCCAAGGTAGATGCAGCCTCGAACAGATTCTGAAGCTCCCGCTACCTTCAAGAGTTCAGCTTCATGTTTTTTTGGATATGTATATCTTCACGCTCCCAGCAGACGCACAAAAATGTTATCACAAAAACAAAACCTGATAGGCTGCTGATCAAGAAGACTTTGAGTAACTATTTCAAACCAAACTTTTGGTTGAGGCTTAGTCTCCTCAACCTGAGAGGGCTATCTCGCTAGGTTAAATATTTTAGTTTAAATATTAGATGGCTAAATCCATGGAAAAAACAAGTGAAAAAAGTATAAATGGTTGAACACAATCAATAAACATCCATTGGGTTTATGGAGTCAGAATATGTTTCAGTATCACAGTAATATTGGCTTAATATGGAAGTCAGAGCATAAAGAGTCTTAATATATCAACAAAATGGAGAAATAATGTAAGGAACACAATCTACAAACACATGAAGGAAGTTAGAGCATTATCAATGAATTCTAAGTAACATGTGTTCATACCACTGCAAGTGAGTAAATGAAGAAAACCATGAGAAAATCAAACATTAAAACTCTCTTCTGAATCTTGAGTAGTGAAGCCAAAATCTCTATATTAACATAAAAACATAGTCTCCCACAATGACACAATATGATAGTTTCTTTTGAAAATTTCCAACCATGAGGCATTCCACCTCTTGTCATTTATAGAGTTATCATTCCAATCTTGGATTCCCTGATCCAACATGAGGGGAATTCTAATTTCCCAGCTTGACACCTACTCATACCTAAAACAGACTATTAATTACAAGAGACAGTTAACTAACTTTCCTAAAGTCCTAATACAATTAGGAGTAAAACTCCTTTTATGATAGTAACAATCTAAACTATGAATTAAATTCGATATTTGGTAGCTCCTCCTCCTTAACTTTGACCTTGGTGATGTCCATAACCCTCTTGCTGGCCTTTAATAACTTCTCCTTTATCTGTCCTGAAAACTAGGAACATGTTTCCTGCAATTATGACTTTAAATAAAGCCTCGTATCCCCCAACTGGTGACACTTATGAAAAAAGTGAGATAGGTTATTGTAACTGGAGATTTTATGAAAATAAACCTCCTTCCGAATTCCAAAAACTTTTACATGTGGCCAGAAACTAATCTTTAAAAAGACTGCTACAACCAGAAAATAGAGTTCCTCTCAACAGTTTTGTAACGCAAGTTAAACCATCAATTTCTCCCACCTCATACTGAATTTGAAGAAACTAAAATAATTTTTTGTAGTTCAGTACATTAGGAATAAAAATCTCTTTCAGTTTTCCAAAATATGCTTTCAGCTGCTCAAGAAACCCCTTAGAAGTTGACTATTTAAAACAGAAAACAGAGTTTTCTCTACTAAAAAAGGCTGCTTCAGTCATTTCATAGCGCAAAACAGGTTTTTTACATATCTCCTTTATTCTTTGAGTTTTTTCCTTACTTGAGCTTTAAACATTCACAAATTACCTCCTCACTTTCCCCAACAACATCCTTCTCCAAAAATAGTCCCCTCTTTCCTTTGAAGATTTGATAAAAAAGAATTTCACTCTAGATTGAGGAGAGATTTGAAATGATTGTATGCCTCCTGTTTAATTTTTGAAGAGGTGTTGACTGTCTGCCCACCTGCCATATTTATTTCCTTGATTTGATTCTTGTTCTCTTGAGCCATTGCTTGTTTGTGGAAGTATGAAGTATTAGAGTCTCCAAATTTCAACCATAGGCTACGAGATTTGAGCCTCCACAATTTTTCCTCTTGCCTGCTTAGACTGAATATGTGAGAGGAGAGCTCGTTTTCTTTTTGAATATGTGATTCCCCAATTTGACTTTTCTCCATCATATTATAGTGTTCTTCTAGTTCTTTGACTTTTTCTTTCCTTTTTTCCCTGAAGGATGATAGTTTTCTTTGAGCCACTTACTTAATTCATTCTTGATGTTTTTTAAGCTTAGATTCCCATACAAAGTTGGGGGAATCTTGTATTTGTCGAGTCCATGATTGTTTTATCATATTCCCAACTTTTTCATCTAGGCACTAGTCTGCATTAAATTTAAATGGCAACAGCCCAAGGTTTTATACCTTTTCCATGGAGATCATAATGGGGCGATCATATGAGTCTCTTAGAGATTCGATAGACAAGGAGCAATCCAAACCATTAAGGAGACAATTGTTGTGCAACAAGAACCTATCTAGATGGGTAGCAATGAAATGATCATTCACTCTTCTGTTCGACCAAGTGAAATTCCCAGACTTGGGTTTGTTATCAATTAGATCCCAATGTTCCATAATTTCCTCCATTCTATCTCGGAAGGAATCGCTAGCCATAGATCCACCTCTTTTTTCTGATGCATTCGGGACTGTGTTAAGTCTCCTCCCATTATGTTGTTAATGTGGTGGTTCCCTTCCTTTAATGCCTCTAAAGAGGCCCAAAAACCTACCTTATCACTGTGCAAAACTGGACCATAGATGTTTATGAAGGGTATTCTTTTCCCTGTCTTCGTATCTTCCAAAAGAGCCATTATCCAAGATTTTGTCTTTATTTCCTCTGCCAGGGTAAATTGTTGTTCAACCAAAATACTCCTATGCCTCCTAAAGCTCCCCCGTGAGGGCTGAGCTGACCCCGTTCTATCTCTCCAGAATTTTCCTGCTGCCTTCATAATTTCAGCTTCTTCTAACTTTGTTTCATGAAGAAATACTACTGAAGGGGATTCTTGTTTTATTAAGTCTCTGACTGTTAGGATTTTTGCAGAGGTTCCTATCCCCCTTATATTCCAGGATATAACTTTCAATAATTTGGGGTGGGGGAAGATCGACCACCATCCTTACCATCTTTGATCATTTTTTAACTTTAAGTAGTTTTGGAATGACTGTTTGATTCCCCAGCTTTTTGTTTTGTTCAGCTTCCCTTTCTCTCTGTGTCCTTTTATTTGGCCTTCCAGCTTTCTTATAGGAGTCAATTTCCTGGTTGCTGCACTCATCAACCCAGGTTAGAGTTCGGGATAAGTTATGAGTTACCACACAGTCTAGACCTTTGTGCTAACTACTCGGTGGAGCTTCAGGGATAGGAGCAGAATTTGGGGGGGAAACTTCACCCCCCACCCCTTTCGGGCCGTTTTCTGCTACTTCTCCCTCTTCTCTTTCCTATGTCTCCTCCACGATTGTCTGGGGAGTCGTTTCCATCTCCATGTCCCCATCACTTAGCACTTTGAATGGGTTCGAAGAAGAAGGATTCGAATTGGGGACTGACAAGTTTTGAGGTGTTAACAATGCTCCTTTGCCTTTCAAAGATTTCTTGGGATTTTTCCATTGCTCCTCCTGTGCTTTCTCAATCTCTCACAAAGTGACCATAATCATGGCAATGCCTGCATTTAAACAATATTTGTTCATAGTCTAATAATTTCCTATGCTTCCATTCTCCCAAGTTTAGATTGAATTCAGCTGGAAGTCCTTTCTCCAAGTCTACTTCCACACAAATTTTAGTACAAGCAAACTGAGAGCCTTTTGGTTCAACCTTGTCCAAGTATTTCCAAACTCCATTACCAATAGCTCGAAGGCAATCATAGCTCTAGCATTAGATATGAAGATGAGGGAGCTTGACCTAGACTGGAATGGCAGTGGGGATGTCCTCATTGGGATTGAAATCTAGAGTCCATTTATTTAGATACATCCCTTTAGAGCCAAAGAAATATGGTTCATTGCGAAAGATGACCTCCTTATCCTTTTTATTTTCAAATAAAAAGATAAAAAAGCCATTACCAACAACATATCACCTATCATCATAGGAGTCCAGGTTTTCTTTATCCAGGTCTCCATATATTTAAGGGAAGGTCACATACCAGTAAATTTCCTGATTAGAGCCCTCTCAGAATATACCAAAGAAGTGTGCCTAGCACCATGTGGCAAGGAGACATCCTTCACCTCTGAGTTCTTCTTGACGAATTTGGAGGATGCGGCCGTGACAGGTCGAGGGTTCTTTGGAAGGGAGGCCACCATTGATTGGAAGGCAGAGTCAACATCCAGGGAGGGAGGGGGGGATGCCACCTTCGTTGCCGCCATTTGGAAGATTGCAGGTTCAAATTGATTCCCGCCAGAAGCACAACCCAACTCGTAGCCTCAACCCTTGATAGATTTTTAACACATCTTAAAATAAATTAGTTAACATGTATATTAAAATGGTTTATTTACGTATTCAAATGAAATATGAAAATTTAAATAATATCAACTTTATTTGTTTTTTTATATTTAATTACTTTAAAAGAACTTTAAAAGTTGATATAAAATTATCTTATTTTATATAGAGATGGAAATTTTTTATTTATAACAGTGAGAGTGAAATGTTTTTACAATATCTCCTTTTGTATTGGGTTGTAATATCAACAACCAATAAAGCAACCACACTTAGAGTGAGATTACATTTTATAATACTTTTAAGTAAAGTTAACCAAATATGTATATTTGCTTTTTATTTTGATTTATAGTTGACATTATTTTTAATTTAAAGAATATATATATAATATATATATATATATATATATATATAATATATATATTTTGGTTAGATTTTAGGCTTTTGTGATCCCATATTGTTAACAAGAATGTCTTTCGATATTAATCACATCATTATTATTTGGTAGAAGTTTCGAACCAAGTTAATGTAGTTCATCCTCCACCACCAAAGGTGAAAAGTCCATTAATTCTAAAGAAGTAAAATAACAAGGACGCATTAGAGTCCATAAATTAACCATAGGAATTAGCTCTTAATAAATAAATAATATCTATTAATTTTTAATAAAAAGACTCGCTGTTATAGACTAGACATTATTTGTTTAGAAATTATTTATTAATAATATCAAATTAATTATTTATATATTATAATAGAAATTTATTCATATAGTTAATAAAATCATAAACATATCTTATAATTAATAAATTAAACCTATCATTATTAATTAATTAATTAATTAAATGAAATTAAATCAATCCGTACAAATAATAATTGATAATATATAAATATAATATTTATTAATTTTTAGTTATAGAATATCCAAATTAGCCTTTTTAAAAAATGTTATACAATATATGAAAATACTTATATTATAAACAATTAAGTATTATATATATTATTTATTAATTATATATATGGAAATTATTAATAACATATTTACTATAAATAAAAAATTTTAAGGGGTCAAAATAGAAAAAAAAAGAGGAAGGATAGGGTAATAAAGGTGGGAAATTAATAGCCTTTCTTAGCTTCCTATGGTGGAAGTGATCGCAATGACCTTCACATCCTCAATGCAAACAAGGTGTTTAAATTTTAAAAGGGACATATGTCAACTCCACATTGAGCATGGACAAAATTATTGGGTTGTAGATAACAATAACATTAGAAAAACCATGGGTTGTAGAAACTTGGAGCAAAAACCACCAACAGTAAATTGACTATTTTACCTCAAATTTTTTTTAATTATTTTTATTTTTGTGTTATTTGACCAAGTCAAAATGTTTAAAAGGACAGGATGAGACATTACAACATCTATTCCATACTAAGTTGGAGAATGTCCCTCTAAACAAAAAAAATATAAAAACTAGCCTACATCCATCTTAACCCTGGATTTATCAAGCACAGAGATGGATCAAATATTAACCCTGTATGCATGATACATACATGGTTAAGATGGATCTAGGCTGGTTTTTATATATGCACATACCATATCTATGTTGGATCCATCTCTCGCTCTCTCTCTTCTCTCCCACTCTACTCTCTCCCTCACACACACACACTCTCTCTCTCTCTCTCCCTCCCTTCACCCTCTCTCTCTCTCTCTCCACCTTTCTCTCTTTATGTATTTTTCCTTCCCTCCCTCTCTCTCCCACCCTTTCTCATTCTCTCTCCCAATTCCTCTCTCTTTTCCTTCATCTCTCTCCCTTTCTCCCCGCATCTCTCTTTCTCTCTCTTCCCTCCAACTTTGTCATTATCTTCCTCCCATTTTCCATTCGGATCACTCTCTTCCACCTTCTCTTCCTACTCCATCTCTGTGTCTCCCTCCCTCTCTAATGGGACCCAACCCACACTCCAACGTATAACTTAATACAAGGTTGTCCGGTGCTAATGATGAATGTGGATATGGTTGATGATTTGGCTTTTGATTATGGATATGAATAGTGGATATTTTTTGGTGGTTGCAATCATTTAATAAGGCTTGTAATTCTGAAACTAACCTATCCTCCTACCTCGGTCCTCATTTCCCGCTTGGTCATTACGCAAAACCCTTTGTCATTCTCGTCATTTTTGGCATTTCACTCTGCTGTGAGAGCTCTGCGAGGGTTTCTATGGAAATGCTCTGTTCTGGTCCTGTCTGCGAACGAATGTGGTTCCACAGACTCGCTTGTGTTGTTGGAAACTGTATTGCTTGTTGTATGAACCTATTTTGTGCTATGGAGGTTAGTTTGCTTGTTTTCTTTTGCACAGTGGGTTATTTCGTTTGCTGGTACCTGGAATCGATTTCTGGTTTGGTTTGTCAGACTTCCAACCATTCCTTCTTGCTGTTGGTTATTTTTATTGATACTGCTCTGCTGCTAAAATTGTTTTATGTTATGGTTCCCGTGTGCACAGGTTTCAGGCAAAATGGCTCGCCCAGCTATGTCTTCAGGTAATTTGTCTTTCCTTGCTTTATCTCTGCCTTCTCCTGGTTTAGAGACTAACAATGTCTACTCCTCTTGTCTCAGGTCTTTATTGTATTCTGTGGCTCTGTTGCATGAGGGTCCTTGTTCTATCGCGCTTCCAGGTGAGTTATATTCTTCCCTTACTTGTATTGTATCTCTGCTCGTTCACTGTTCTGTGTGGTGTGCTTAACTTTGGCTTGTTCTGGTTGCACAGGTCGAGAGTTCGACCTCGGGTGTGGTTGGCTTCAATGATTTGGTTTGAAAACCCTTCAATGCTTTGGTGGTAGGCTCTATCAGCATAGTTTCGTTGAATTGTAGCTAGGGTTTGTAGTTCTCTAGTCGCTGCACCTGGCTATTTAGTTGTTGTCTATTGTTTGAGTCGTTTCATGACCTGGGCATACTTCTATTTACAATTTCCAGTTTGTAATTCGTTCTAGTCATGCTCTTTAGTTAGGCTTGAGGGTTTCACAATGTCAAACCCTTGACTAGGGTCTGCCCTGTCTCGCGGTCATTGTTTACTCTATTCGTTTTGACAATGTAACACTGGACTCTTATATAATAGCAGTTATATCTTCTCTTTGACTCTGTTTCGTTTAGAAACGAAAGAAATGGTGTATGATAGTTTGTAATGAATTACCTCTGTCTTGGTTTATTCAATTGGTGCCTGGACTCTGTTTTCTTCGTTCAATTGTTTCACTGTGTGGAAATTCTCCTGGCTGCGAGCTTGTTTACGTGCTTGTCCGTTCTGGTCTTGGAACTTACATGCGACTTACAGTGCTCTATTTTCTTTTAAGAGAGGAAAAACATAAAGTTGTAGGCTTGTTATTTTTGAATCGGTTAAACAATAGAGAAAAATATAGTTGCATAGTATGTAGACGATAATACAGATGGATGATAGTTAAATTTTTGCTCTGTCTCTTTTTGTTATTTATATCTGAAAATGCTGAACCTCGTCAATGATTTTCATTGTTACATTTATATTCTTTGTCTACAGTTAATGGAACTGTGTAGTTACTTTCAGTTGTAGACCTTATAGTTACATAACTATTAAGTATTCGGTTCTGCCTATATGGAAAGATTTTACATTTAGACACATTTGTCTTTTTCTCTTAAAATGACAGGCCAATCATTAATCTACTGTTTATTAAAGACAAACAAGTAAATAACCCTAACCGACCAAACTACCTTTGACTAATACTGAGATTAAGATAAAAACAAAATCCTACCTCCTACTCTAACAAACTGAACATATAAAACAAACAATATGCTAATTCAACTCTCCAACCTGGTAGAGACTAACACCCGGTCATGGTGCCTTAGCTAGATGCTCTTGCATCAGGCTCCCAGGGCAAAAAGAAATCATGGCTCCGGTCCATGAGCTTCTCAAATGAAGAACCTATTTGCTCAATCTTCCTGACATCAAGCCACGAACTGTCCTCAATAGGACGGTTCTTCCTCTTGACTAGGTATTGCAGATACTCCTTCCGCCGAGTTTGTTTAGCCACCTGAGCATCGAGAATGCTCTCTATTTCAGGAGGTTGAATGTAAGGCATCTGTCTCATCCAAGTTTCTCCTCCATCCTGGGTATTCCGTGTAGGCCGCGTGGTTCTGTCTTCTTCTTCTTCTGGGTTAGCAATGTAAGGGAACATGTCTGCTACATTAAAGATGGGTGAAATGCCTATCCCTGGTAGCAGTTGTATCTCATAGGCATTCGTTGAAAATTTTCGGAGGACTTTGCAGGGGCCTATCTTCTTATACTTCAGCTTATTGTATGCACCTCTGAGGAAGCATTCCTTGCGCAAATGCGCGAGGACTTCATCTCCTACATTGAACTGTACTTCCCTTCTCTTCAAATCTGCTTGCTGTTTATACTTTTGGCTGTTGTCTTGCAATTTAATTTTCACCTGCTCATGCAAATCTCTCATCGCGTTAGCAAAATCTTCTCCATTTTCACTTCACCTTTCTTGTAGTCCGAGATCTCGCAACTCATGCACTCCGCGAGGATGCATGCCGTACAAGATCTGAAATGGACTGTAACGGGTGCTACGATTAGGTGAGTTGTTATAAGTGAACTCTGCCTGGGAAAGCACTTGATCCCACATCTGCGAATTCTCACTAATCAAGCTTCGTAGCAGGTTTCCCAGACTCTTGTTTACCACCTCTGTTTGTCCGTCGATTTGCGGGTGATAAGTAGAGCTGTAACTCAACTGTGTATCCATCTTCTTCCACACGGTACACCAAAAGTGCCCTGTAAACTTCACATCCCTATCCGAAAGAATAGACTTAGGCAACCCATGTAGCCTGACAATCTCCGTGAAAAACAGGTGGGCCACGTGAGTGGCATCACTGGTTTTTCTGCAAGGGATAAAATGTGCCATCTTCGAGAATCTATCCACTACTACCATCACCGAGTCATAACCTCACTGTGTCCTAGGTAGACCCAAGACAAAGTCCAAGCTGACTGAGTCCCATGGTCTGCTTGGAACAGGTAACAGTGTATACAGTCCCGTGTTCTAACTGTGACCTTTCGCCAACTGACACACTGTACGTCTGGTCACAAATCACTGTACATCCCTTCGCATCTTTGGCCAAAAGTAGAAATGACTGAGTTGCTCGAGTGTCTTATCTATGCCGAAATGTCCGGCTAGACCTCCACTATGCTTCTCCCGAATAATGTTTTCCCTCATTGAGCAGTCAGGAATGCATAGTTGTCCTCCTATAAATACTAATTTCTCCTACAAGTTGTAGTCCAACTATGGACTGTTATCTCTCACCAAGGGATTCTGACATGCCTCATAGGCCTCCTTAAAATTTGTATCAGTCTAGTATAAATCTTTTAAGTGCTCAAAACCCTGCACTTGCACAGAACTTTCCTGCGAAAGTAAAGCTCTCCTACTCAATGCATCTGCCACCTTGTTGGCCTGCCCACTGATGTGTTTCAACACAAAGGTGAAACTCTGCAAATATTCCACCCACTTGGCATGTTTGTGATTCAGCTTGTGCTGTTGCATCACATACTGTAGTGCAGAATTATCTGAAAACAACACAAATTCGTTTCCCAGCAAATAGTGTCTCTAATGCTTCAGTGCCTGGATGACAACATAAAACTCCTTATCGTAGGACGAATATTTCTGCCTGCTCTAATTTAACTTCTCGCTGAAAAATGCAACAGGTTTATCCTCCTAGCTGAGTACAGCTCCAATATCCATACAGCTAGCATCACAGCGAACCTGAAAGAGATTTTTAAAATCTGGCAATCTCAGGATCGATCTCTCTGTTATCTTCTTATTTAGTAGCTGAAAACTCCTTTCCGCTGCATCAGTCCATCGAAAAGGCGAACTGGCCTTTTTAATAGTGTCCAACATAGGTGCACAAATTTCACTAAAATTTCTTATGAATTTACGGTAAAAACTCGCTAGTCCATGAAGGCTACGTACCTCAAATAAGCTTTTCGGGGATGGCCAATTGATTATCGCTGCAATCTTTTCCAGATCCATCTTCAGCTTGTTTTCTACTATTACGAAGCCCAAATAAATCAACTCTTTTTGCAGAAAAGTACACTTTTTTAGATTTATCAGCAGTTTATTCTGCTGTAATTTTTCTAACACTTTCCATACATGTCGAAGGTGCTCCTCTTTTGTCCTTCTGAAAATTAGTATGTCATCCAAGTAAACTATCACAAATTTTCCAATGTATTCTTTCAGCAAGTCATTCATTAAACGCATAAATGTACTGGGCACATTGCTCAGTCCGAATGCCATAACCAGCCATTTATACAGTCCCTCATTCATCTTAAAGGTTGTCTTCCACTCATCCCCCTCTCGTATCCGGATCTAGTGATACCCACTCTTCAAGTCTATCTTAGAAAAATATGCTGCCCCGCTTAAACAATCCATCATGTCATCCATTCGTGGCAGTGAAAACCTGTACCGGATGGTGATTTTTTTGATGGCCCTCGAGTCTGTGCACATCCGCCACTCTCCTCCCTTCTTGGGAGCGAGAACCGTTGGAACTACACAAGGGCTCAAACTCTCCCTTATCAATCCTTTGTCTAGCAGTTCCTGCACCTATTTCCTAATCTCTTCATTGTCCTTGGGGCTCATCCGATATGCTGCCTTATTCGGCAAACTGGCTCCGGGTATGAAGTCAATATAGTGACTTATGCTTCTTTTTGGGGGCAGTTTATCTGGCAAGTCATCCACCACTATGTATGTAAATTCCTACAATATCTACTGAATTTCTGGGGGTAAATCTGATGCCTCTGTATGCAACAACACTGTTTTTGCTCTTCTTACAACTACATAACTCATCTCACTATCCTCAACTTGTTTCAGACACTGTTTTCCGCTAACCAACAATGCTCTTGGCTCACTTGTCCCTGTTGTCCCTTTCTCCTTGATGGGCACAAGCGTATGTTTGATTCCATCCTGGACAAACTTATAACAGTTCGTCAATCCATCATATACCACCTTTTTTTTCGTACTGCCATGGCCTGCCTAGCAGTATGTGACATACATCCATTGGCATGATGTCACAAATGACCTTATCCTTATATCTACCTATTTGAAACTCCACCTCGCATTGTTCATCCACCAGCAATTGATGGCCTTTTTGCAACCATGAAACTTTGTAAGGGGTGGCATGTTTCAATCGCTTCAATTCTAACTTTTCCACCATCTTTGTGGCCACTAAGTTATCTGTACTACCACTGTCAATAATTAGCTTGCAGCACTTACCGTGTGACTTACAAACTGTTCGAAACAAAGCCTTCCACTGTGTTTGTTCGGTGGCTTCCTTGGCTGGTTTTAACAACACCTTGTTCAACACCAGGGCTTCCCCTCTTTCTGGAGCATTCTCTGCTTCTTGGGGAGGTGCCTCTGCTTCCTCTAGTTGTGCAACATATGCACCCCTCTATCCAGCTTGGTCTACCTCAAGACACTCAAATGATCTGTGTCCCCACTTATAACACCTGTAACATTGATAACCAACTCCTCTACCTCGGCCATTTCCCCTGTCTCACTAATATGGCCTACCACCTCTCGCATTATCACCTTTGTTTGTTGATTCAGAAGCTCTGGAATTGCTGCCTTCCTCATTACTACTAGCAGTTTGCCCTCTGCCGTATGACTAGCCTTTTCCCCTGTCGGTTCCTCATCCTCTCCTGGCATTCTACCTTCTAGTAATTTTCTCTTTAGCTTTCATCGCACTCTGATACGCTTCTTCAATGTTCTTTGGAGACATAATACTAATTTCATCTAAAATTTCTAACCCTAAACCATTTACGTACCTGGCTGTATTTTCTATGGTATCCTCTGTATAACCGGCCCTTAAGTTCAATCGATAAAACTCTTTCGAGTACTCCCTTACTGTCATTCCTTTTTGTTTCAGATTCTGCACTTGCCTGTGTAGTGCAATCTCATAATCTTTTGGTAGAAATCTGCCCTTCAACTTGGCCACCATCCTTGACTAGGCTTTGATCGACAACGTGTTCAATCTCCTTCTCTCTGTTTGGACACTGTCCCACCACAGGGCTGCATGTCCCTTCAACTTCGTCGCAGAAAACTTAACTCTGCGGTCTTCACTAACCTCCTCACACTCGAAATACTTATCTAGCTCGCTGATCCAATCTAATAGAACCTCTATGGACAAGCTGCCATCATAATTTGGGAGTTATGGTTTGGGTTTACTGCTTGCCACTAAGACAGATCTCAATAGTCTCATTTCTGGGCTCTCTCCATCTGATCCATCTGTTGTCGCTTCAGCTTTCTCTTCACTATCATCGCCTACCTCTGGATCTCTTCTTCTCCCTGCCTCAACTGCCTCCAAACGAGCAGTAAGAATCCTAATCTCCTCTCTCAGTCCTTCCTCTGCTATCCTTCGAACATCTCTACCACAACCTCGCCTTCCTACCTCCATTTCTCTAACTGACCTTAAAAAAAAATTCTACTCTGATACCACTATGATGGGACCCAGCCCACACTCCAACGTATAACTTAATACAAGGTTGTCTGATGCTAATGATGAATGCGGATTTGGTTGATGATTTGGTTTTTGATTATGGATATGAACAGTGGATATTTATGTTGGTGGTTGCAACCATTTAATAAGGCTCATAATTCTGAAAATGACCTGTCCTCCTACCTCAATCCTCGTTTCCCACTTGGTCATTACGCAAAACCCTTTGGCATTCTGGTCATTTTCGACATTTTCTCTGCTGTGAGAGCTTTGCGAGGGTTTCTATGGAAATGCTATGTTCTGGTCCTGTCTGCGAACGAATGTGATTCCACGGACTCACTTGTGTTGTTGGCAACTATATTCCTTGCTATATGAACCTATTTTGCACTCTGGAGGTTAGTTTGCTTGTTTTCTTTTGCAAAGTGGGTTATTTCATCTGCTGGTACCTGGAATTGATTTCTGGTTTGGTTTGTCGGACTTCCAGCCGTTCCTTCCTGTTGTTGGTTATTTTTCTTGACACTGCTCTGTTGCTAAAATCATTTTATGTTATGGTTCCCGTGTGCATAGGTTTCAGGCACAATGGCTCGCCCAACTATGTCTTCAGGTAATTTGTCTTTCTTTGCTTTATCTCTGCCTTCTCCTGGTTTAGAGACTAACAACGTCTGCTCCTCTTGTCTCAGGTCTTTCTTGTATTTAGTGGCTCTGTTGCATGAGGGTCCTTGTTCTATCGCGCTTCCAGGTGAGTTATATTCTTCCCTTACTTGTATTGTATATCTGCTCGTTCGCTGTTCTGCGTGGTGTGCTTAACTTTGGCTTGTTTTGGTTGCACAAGTCGAGATTTCGACCTCAGGCATGGTTGGCTTCAACGATTTGCTTGCAAACCCTTCAATGCTTTGCTGGTAGGCTCTATCACCACAGTTTCGTTGAATTGTAGCTAGGGTTTGTAGTTCTCTAGTGGCTGCACCTCGCTATTCGGTTGCAGTCTATTGTTTGAGTCGTTTCACGACTTGGGCATACTTCTGTTTACAATTTCTAGTTTGTAATTCGTTCTAGTCATGCTCTTTAGTTAGGCTCGAGGTTTTCACAATGTCAAACCCTTGACTAGGGTTTTCCATGTCTAGCGGTCGCTGTTTACTCTATTCGTTTTGACAATGTAACACTGGACTCTTATATAATAGCAGTTATATATTCTCTTTGACTCTGATTCGTTTAGAAAGGAAAGAAATGGTGTATGATAGTTCGTAATGAATTACCTTTGTCTTGGTTTATTCAATCGGTGCCTAGACTTTGTTTTCTTCATTCAATTGATTTGTTGTGTGGACATTCTCTTGGCCATGAGCTTGTTTACGTGCTTGTCCATTATGGTCTTGGAACTTACATGTGACTTACAATGCTTTGTTTTCTTTTAAGAGAGGAAAAACATAAAGTTGTAGGCTTGTTATTTTTGAATCGGTTAAATAATAGAGAAAAATATAGTTGCACAGTATGTAGACGATAGTATAGATGGATGATAGTTAAATTTGTGCTATGTTTCCTTTTATTATTTGTATCCGAAAATGCTGAACCTCGTCAATGATTTTCATTGTTACATTTATATGCTTTGTCTACAATTAATGGAACTATGTAGTTACCTTCAGTTGTAGACCTTATAGTTACATAACTATTAAGTATTCAGTTCTACCTATATGGCAAGATTTTACATTTAGACACATTTGTCTTTTTCTCTTAAAATGATAGGACATTTATTAATCTACTGTTTATTAAAGACAAACAAGTAAATAACCCTAACCGACCAAACTACCTTTGACTAATACTGAGATTAAGATAAAAACAAAATCCTACCTCCTACTCTGACAAACTGAACTGAACATATAAAACAAACAATATGCTAATTCAACTCTCCAACCTAGCAGAGACCAACATCCAGTCATGGTGCCTTAGCTGGATGCTCCTGCATCACTCTCTTTCCCTTCTCTCCCTCTCTCTCTCCTCCCCTTCTCTCTCTCTTCCCTCTTCTCCTCTCTCTCCATCTCTCCCTTGTCACTCCCTCTCTCTGTCCGCCCCTATCTCTATATGTCTTTATTCTTCCCTCTCTCTCTCTCTCCCCCCCTCCAACTCCATCTTTCCCTTCCTCCCTCTCTCCTCTCTCTTCCTTCCTTTGTCTCCCTTTCTCTCCTACCTCACTCAGTCTCCCCCCTCGCTTTCCCCCATCTCTCTCTCTCTCTCTACCCTCCAACTTTGTCACTATCTTCCTCCTCCTCTCCTTCTCTCTCTCGCCCTCCCTCATCCCCTATCTCTCTATTCCCTTTCTCTCATTCTCTCTTTCCTCCTCTCCTCTTCTCCCCACTCTCTCTCAATATCTCCCTTGTCACTCCCTCTCTCTCTACCTCTATCTCTCTATGTCTTTGTTCTTCCCTCCCTCTCTCTCCCCCCCTCCAACTCCATCTCTCTCTCCCTTCTTCTCTCCTTCTCTTCCTCCCCTCCTCTCTCTCTTCATCTCTCTCTCTCTCTCTCTTTTCACCCTCAAGCTCTGTCACTATCTCCCTCCCTCTCTCCTCTCCCCCCCTCTCTCCCTGCTCCATCTCTCTCTCTCTCCATCCATATGATCAAGAATTGTCACTCTTTGTAATCAATGATATATGTAATGTATTATGTATTTTACATTTTAATTTTTTATTGTGAAATGAGTTATGGTTTTTCGGCATGCTGTATTGATAACCATGGTATTGGCCATGGTATTGTAGCAAAACCTATTTACAAGTCAATAATATCCATGGCAAAGTTGGGGTGGATATAACTTGTTATATTGTAATTTTATTGTAAGTATTAAGTTTTTATGTGCTTATTAATTAAATTTAAATATGGTTATGGATTCGCTATTAGTCCCTACCAAGACTCGACTTTAACAATCAACTTGTCTATTGATCACTATCAGTTTAGCATTGACCAATACAAATTATAATGCTTAACTTTGAAAATTAAATATTTATTTTTCAATATTATTAAAAGAATTAATTTTCAAGCATTTGATTGGACCATATCTCGAAGGTCTTATTGTAGCCTTTTCACATTATAACATGTGGATAATGGTCTTACATATTTTATGCCACAATTTATGGATATAGTTGCAACATTCATGCATGATTCTAAATATTTGTGTGGTGATTTTTAATTCTTATGATTTGCACGAAAATCATCCAAAAATAAAATATTTGAAAATAACTTATACTCAATTAAATAACATATTTACCATCAATTACTTCCCACCATAATTTAAGCAAGTCATTGCATAAAAAATGGATAAAAATAAGATGTAAAAAATACACTTACTAGAGTTATTTCCCATCATTATTTTTCGTTACTACCCACTAAAATTTATGCCAAAGGAAGACTATAACATGATTTTTCTATCAATCATTATCAATTTAGCGTTGACCAATGTAACTTATAATTATTTATTATTTATGTATTTTTTCCCAAAGCATAATTTCTATCTTGAATTGGAAAGGCTAAATAAAATTATAATATAACAAATTGAATTTTATTATTTTTATTACTTTTCACTGTTTATTATTATTTGAGCCAAATACATTTGTTTACAAACACTACAATAACCCCACACTGTATCCTCATACTGGTTGTATATAAAAAGTACACTTACTAGAGTTATTTCCCATCATTATTTTTACCTTATTGCCGGCCAACAAGAAATTTGAATTATACTGCCAAATTAAAATTTTATTTAAAATAAAAATACGCAATGTCAAATCTATAGTGTTTCAAATTAAAAGGACACCACCTTGACCTATTTCCATATTTTAACGTTTAAAAAATATTTTAAACTCGTGCAAATAAATTTATTTTAACATCGAAACTATCCTTATTTTAACATCGAGTACAGTGACTTGATTTCTATCCACTGCCTTAAGTAAAAATGTAACTTTTGAAGTATTCGAATATTGCCCCACTTTTCACAGATTATTCCCCATATAAATTACCACATAGAAGGTGAATTACCTGTCCAGAGATATTGCTGATATTTCTTTCTATTTCTCATTTATTCCCAAACAGGTATCCAAGGTAATATGTCCCCCCAAATCAATTACGAGAGTGAAAATGCATTTATTTTTATTTTTTACGAATGTCTCTTAATTAAATTACCAAACAAATATATGGTACAAGGACATGAATTGCTTAAATTGGGATTTTTTTTTCATCTCTTTTTTTCCAAAAAGGGTCGGAGGTAATTGGATTTCTTAGAATTTAAAGTTAAGATTAAGTTACTAAGTTGTTTACAAAGGGGTATGCATTAATGAGGGCGGGAATTATAGATTGAAAAATATTGGATTCTATAGAGTTTAAAGGTTACTTAGTAGTTAATAAATTATTTAAAAATATATATGAATTATAAAATTATTTTTAAAT
>APFE031511811.1:33210-44597 GCA_000404065.3 Pinus taeda | reverse complement strand
AAGAATTCTGTAAGAAGTGTGGTATAGCATGACAGAAGACTACTCCATACACACCTGAGCAAAATGGAGTTGTAGAAAGAATGAACAAGACATTGATGGAAAGGGCAAGAAGCATGCTTAGTGGTGCCAGGTTAGGACAGGAATTCCGGGCAGAGGAAATGGAGACAACATGTTACCTGGTCAACAAATCACCTTCATTAGCGTTGGAGGATAAGACTCCACAAGAGGTATGGACTGGTAAGAAACCATCTCTTTCACATCTGAAGGTATTTCAATGTGATGCATATGTACATGTTCCAAAGGAGAAAAGAACCAAGTTGGATAGTAAATTTGAAAAGTGCATATTTATTGGGTATAAGGATGGTTTAAAAGGTTATAAGCTTTGGAACCCAGTAAGAAGGAAGGTTGTGTACAACCGAGATGTGATGCTTAGAGAGGTAAAAGATGTTATTAAACATGAAGTCCAACCAAAGGAACTTGAGAAGATAGAGTTTGATCTTAAGGAGGAAGAATTAGACTCTACAATAGAGGAGGAATCAGAAGATGAAGAGCCAAAAACTCCAGGTGTGAGAAGATTAGTTCGAGAACGTAGGTAGCCAGAAAGGTATAGTCCATCTACTTTATGTTCAAATTTTGCTTTATCTGTTACTGATGATGATCCCAGAACTATGAAGGAAGCAATACATTAAGAGGATGGAAAACTTTGGAAAGAGGCCATGGTTGATGAAATCATCTTTGCACAAAAATGAGGCTTGGGATCTGGTGGAGTTGCCGGCTGGAAGGAAACCCATTGGTAGCCAATAGGCGTTCAAGAAGAAGACAAATGAAGAAGGAAAGGTGGAGAAATACGAAGCTCGGTTGGTAGCAAAAGGTTATTCCCAGATGCTGGGAATTGATTTTGGTGATATTTTTTCTCCTGTTGCCACGATTTCTTCTATTAGATTACTTTTATCTGTTGTTGCTGCTTTTGATTTTGAAGTAGAATAGATGGATGTGAAGACAAAATTTCTTCACAGGGATCTGGAAGAGGAGATCTACATGAAGCAACCTGAAGGCTTTGCGGTGAAGGGTAAGAAAGAACTGGTATGCAAGTTAAAGAAGTCTCTATATGGGTTAAAACAGTCACAAGGATGTGGTATCATAAATTTGATACACATATACAGGGACTTGGCTTCACCAGAAGCAAAGCAGATCACTGTGTGTATTTTAAATTAATTGGTGACCATGTTATTTATCTGGTCTTGTATGTGGATGATATGTTGCTGGTTGGAAATGACAAAGAAATTATCCAAGTTTTGAAGACCCAATTGTCCTCCAAATTCGACATGAAAGATCTTGTTGCTGCAAACTATATTTTGGGCATGGAAATTAAAAGAGATCGAATAAAGTGGAAGCTTTGGTTAAACTAGAGGAAGTATGTCGAGACAATACTGCAGAGGTTTAATATGCGGGATAGTAAACCGGTGAAGGTTCCTATTCCTGTAGGTGTGAGGTTATCTGCTGAACAATGTCCCAAGACACAAGAAGAGGAAGAGGACATGTCCCGTGTTCCATATACAAGTGCAGCCGGTAGCCTGATGTATGCAATGGTCTGTACTAGACCAGACATTGCACATGCAGTGGGAGTATTGAGCATGTTTATGTCAAAACCAGGAAAGGAGCATTGGACAACGGTGAAGCGGGTTTTTAGGTATTTGCGTGGCACTAGTGATTATGGTCTATGCTACCAAGGAAGACCAGGATTGGACAAAGTGTTAGATATTCATGGCTTTGTTGATGCAGATTGGGCTGGGGATCTGGATCAGAGAAGATCTACAAGTGGGTATGTGTTTAACCTATTTGGAGGTGCAGTCAGTTGGATGAGTAAGAAACAATCTGTAGTGGCACTATCAACTACAAAGACAGAATACATGGCAGCCACTCATGCAAGCAAGGAAGCAGTTTGGTTGTAGAGATTGTGTTCAAGTATGGGGTAGTACAGGGAGCTATAAGGATAGACTATGACAGCCAAAGTGCAATTTTCTTGGCAAAGAACCCTGCTTATCATTCAAAGACAAAGCACATTGATGTTCAGTATCACTTTGTGAGGGATATGATAGAAGACAAAAAAGGTGTTGCTGGTAAAGGTGGACACTTTGAAGAATATTGCAGATGCATTGATCTGTGAGATCTAAGAAGTTCTCTTGGTGTAGAGAAACAATGGGTGTTGCAAGGGTGGATAAATGACTAAGCTCTCCTATGGCCCTCTGTGGAAAGAAAACAACAAGTGTGAGAATGTTTGGTTGTGTTATATTCTTTCCATGACTAGCCCATGTAGTTAACCGGGGGGCTGGAGGGGGGGGCAGAGCCCCCCCTTCGTTGCGCCAATTGTGCAAGGCAGGGGAAGCAACCCCCCTTGTCCAGGGGGTTTGAAGGGGGTGGGTAGCCCCCCTCTACGGGGTCTGGGGCAGTGCCCCAAGAATTTTCTTTTTGGACCCTATATTAGGTTGGGCGGACCTACCTATGGTTTTGTGCATGATTTTCGCACATGGTTTCAGATGCGATGGTTTTTGGTCATGGTTTTAGACGCGATGGTTTTTGGTCCATGGTATTGGATGCTTCGGCATGTATAAATATGTATTGTAACATTGAAAGGAAAATAATGAAAAATCAAGCTAGTAGTCCCCGTTTCGGGATCTAGGGGTAAATCTTTGTGTATATTTGTTTTATGTGTTATGCTCTCGCTATTGTTTATTTTCTGTGTTTTAGAATTCGTATGCAGGTAATTTTGTACGGGGTTAAAACCTACACCTCCATGTAACTATTGTTTCTTCTATTTTCAAATTGGACTCCTAAAACTTGCTCAACATGAGCACCGTAGCAGCATAGAATCAAAGTGCAATCGAAATCAAATCACCAAACTCCAAATACTACACATGAAACAATCCCATCTCACAAAACACTACACCAATCAACACTTCATCTTCTCACTCACTACACAATATCATGGCTAAAATAATCTTCAACTATCTTTTGCTACTACTGCAAGCTGATTCAGAAATTCTGCATAATGAAGATCACATAGTTTGCAGGGTCTTCTCCAAACTCACACTCACTTCACACACAAATGTTATCAACCATCCTCATAATGAGTTATCTCCAATATGTAGATGAACTCAAGTGCTTAACTCAATAATTACTCAGAACTATTAAGCATCACAACTCTATTCATATGCTAGATTTGATTCAGATTCATCTCATTGACTCAATCAACCACTAAATCCATTAGCCTAATTGATATTTCAACTTTGATCAGCTTCGGAAGGGCCCACGAACTTTTATGAAATTAAAACCAAAATTTCTGATCAAGGATTTTTCCATAAACAAAAAATTAGCTCAATACCAAGACACTGTCTAAACTTGACTAGGGCTATAATATCTCCCATAGGTTATCCTCCATGTGGCTAGAGGATTCCAGTCACTCTCATAGGCCTCTGTGCATGTGAATAGGGCTAAATCTCAGTAAAAACATAAAGCTCTCAACTCTAAACCTTTGCCACCTATTCCATCATCTTCTCCAGCACCTGAACACTCCTCCAAGCCTCTACAACGTGTTTGAAACTAATGAAATAGGCCAAGAACTAGTCAGTGACATGCCATACATATTCTGCTAACTACAGCACCAATACCAACACCTCTAGCTCCTCAAGCAGTAACCATAACATCTCTAACACTTGTAGCAACATGTACAACATTTGTAGCAACACTACTAACTCTCGCAGCAGCAACATCAAGGCATACAAATGCCTCCATCAATGGTAGAAGCACCTCCAACACAAGTATCCACATCTCACACATGTAGTAGCATATGTAATGTCTCCAAGACATAAAGAGACATATGCAACACCTGGAGCAATACTCGAACCACATGCAACAAAAACATATCCAACCAACTCAACATGCCTAAAATACATCTCCTCTGTAGCCACAACATCATCTCCACTAGGTCTAGTCATAGGTATGTTGACATCAATACCAACTACAAGGCCATCACCAAACATCCAACACCAATCACTCATCACACATGCATATGACTAGCAACGCCAAGAGCTTGTTGACATCAATGCCAACACTACAATGCCAACATAGGAGAGTAATAGTAGTTGTAGTAGACTTTCCTCATGGATTGTTACCTTGCTACAGGGGCCCACAATGTTCAGTAGCAAAAGGATCAATGTCAGTTGGTGCATTCAAATTTTGAGGAGTACAGAGGAGTGTTGATAACACTGCAGGAGGCACAATGTATAATCAAAGTTAGTGCAGTATTTTGAGTAAACAATTGTAGAGACACATTTGATTTAGTGTTCTTTTGGATGCTTCTCAGTTGCAATTGTTGTTGTGGCATCAACAACAGTGATAGGTAGTGCTACAGTACATTCCAAAGGTGTTGGATAGGGGTGGTGAAAGATGCCTTTCTTGCTAAGAGAGTGTGCTAGAAAGTGTAGCAAGAAAGGCTCAGTTTGACTTTAGCCTTAGTCAAATTGATTAAATCAAATTTCCACATCAGCGGGACAACTTGGACGCATTTAATTTTTGTGACATGGCCTTGTTGACTAGTTTACTTAGTAAATTCGAGTTATAGCCTAGAAGTAGAGTTATGCATGTAGTGATTGCTAAGATTTAGCAATCTAGTTGAGTTAACTTTTGTTGAACTCAATTAATTGACCCCTAGTCATTAGTTGAGTCAACTGAAGGTCAGTTGAGTAGTTAAGACTGTTGTTAACTCATTGATCTCTTAGTTAACTAGTCAATCAACTAAAAATAGACATAGTCATGCATGGAATTTGAATTACCTAGTTGAGGTGGAGGAAAAGGCATGTTTGTATATATATTTGTATATTGTTGAGTGTACAATACTTTTGCACTAAGTAGGTGATCAATTCCTAAATATATTGCGCAAGGAAATCGGTAATTTCTCCTGTTGTTTAGGGGTTAATTCTTCTAGGATTATACAAGGAAATAAGAGGTTGGTTGAGGCTTGAATTGGATAAATGTTGGCCATAGCAAGTCAGGAAGTAGGAGAACATGATTGCAGTGTAGAGTGTGCTTCAGAGTTGAAGCAATACTTGTAATTGTTTCTCATTTCATTTGAAATAATGCAAAACAACGGAAGGAGTTTTTCTCCATTGGGTTCCCCTATAAATCACTGTGTATTTATGGTTTTTCTTGTTGCATGTCTATCAAATTTCTTCATGTTGTCCCAAGTTAAGGCTTTCTCTTGAACTAGGATTCATAGAAAGATGGAAACTTTTGGCCATAGATTTCTCTATTAGATGCAACTAGAGATGGAATCTTTTGGAAATTCTTCGAAACCTACTTCCAGGCTATAAGCTTTGTTTCCTCAAAATCTAGCAGGTGTTGTGAGAGGTCTCACAAGAGAAGGATTGGACCAAGGTACAACACCACTAGCACCACATATCACTACCTATTGCTCCTTAGTGGATTGTCACCAAAGGAGAGGCTTCCATGTGTTTTCGACCTAGTAGGTATCCAAAGTTTAAGGCTTAGAGGTGACTATGATAAGCTTAAGAGTGAAACTCAACTTAAGGAAAAGGCTCAATCCAACAAATATATGGAAAAACATGTCCTATAGAATGCATATATAAGGCACTTATGACAAAGGGTTTAATGAATATTCAAGGTCAAAGGCTTACCATGGTGCACAAGGCCAAGAATATACTTGGTAAAGATAGGCATGATCAATAATTAGAGTAACAAGCCGTTAAGAATCCCTAAGTTGAAGCCTAAGGTTAGGTTAGGGCTTACCTTAAGGAAATATTACCTATGGATTGTGACATTGTCCCTTAATTGGAAGAATTTATCAATGAAAATGATGCATCTTGATGCATTGAGGCTCAAACCACGTGAACAATTCTCCCACAGGCTGGCACACTCCTCTTAGTTGAATTTGTCCTTAGCCCTAGCATAACAACTTGCCTTAAGGGGCTGAAAATTTGAGGGAGAGAGAGAAAAATGTTAAAATATGTGTTTTTATGGTGATCACCTATGTGGATAACCAATGCTTGATCCTTGGGTGATGGAGTCTAAAGGAAACCTACAAATGGAAATATCAAACCCTAGTATGGAGTAAGGGCAAGAAAAATCGTATTTTTTGAAACCATTGGTATCACTTTATGAGGGAATAAAGTCATGAAGAGAGTTAAACAAAAGGATTCATTCAAGGGATTTTCAAGCCTTCTTTAGGTTAATACATACAACACTTTGTCAAGGTTTCATAGAAGAATATTAAATAAAACTAGCATATAGAAATCATAACAACAACCACTCCATGCAATAACCATTCAAAATATAATCAACAACAAGAGTAATTAAAAAAATGTATGAACACATACTTTAATATCTAAAAATGATGTCTCCACAACAAGAGCTAAGCTCCAAATGCAAAATCTCTACAATAGATCACATCTCCACAAGAATACAAGACACTTTCAGTTAGGTCGAAATCCTTGAAGGAGATTGAATTCTCCACAGGTAATGATGAGAAATGAAAGTGGGGTTGCCTCTAGTTATATGCGGTCTACCTCAATGAATTATAACTAAAGAATACCCTAAAACAAGTTTGACATGAAATAAACCTTGTGTTAAAAGCCAACCCACTAGCTCAATGATAAGACAAGCCATAAATTCCCACACGTGTAATTTGTAGCCTCATAAATTTGATTTCATTTCATTTTAGGGATCCAAATGCCATGTCATGGTTTGATGAGGTTTGAAAAGGTGTCAGGGTGCCATAATCATCCAAAATTTAAGTATCCATCAAATCGACCTCAATCCCCCCTTTTGGGTCTTGAATCTAGATGAGGTGTCTCCATGTCATTTCCATGGGTCTCCAATGGTCAAAACATGGCATCCTCTATCCACTATTAGAGCTCCATCAAGTGCAACAAGCCCTTCGTAGTCTCTCAATGGAATATTAGCACTTAAAACAAGAATCACCTTTTGATATGTAACTAGACTGAGTCTCATAAAGGTAATCTATACCTTAATAGAGGTGGCTAATAGTTAACCTTATTGGGTACCTCTAACCCTCAAGGGGAAGTGGAATTTCTAAGGTAAACCCCTCAAGCAATAGGTGTTAGTATAAATGTATGGCAATGGTGGGGAAAAATATCCATGGTTAGGTGCCATGGTTAAGGGGACTAGGTAATGGGGAGGGCACATCTTGATTGTATGAATGTAAAGGAGGGAGTAATCATGGTTGCATGAGCTACCCTACTTGGCTTGTTTTTTCCACCCCTCTGGTGCATTTTTTACTTTTTTCTTGATAATCTTTGTATTATGGTGCATAGCTCAAGGGTTAGAGCTTGATTTTTCAGATGTATCATTTTTATATGACCCCTTAATTTGATATGATTCATCACTCATCAGGGGTTGGGACATGCAATGGTTCCTTTTGATGTGAAGGAGAATCATGTGCTTAGGAACTAGGTGATGGCTAATGATGAGGGTAGATCTCATGCTAGGATTTTTCTCATGTGCTAAGTTATATTCGGACCATATTTTTTTTTGGTGTGACCTGTTAGAGCCTAAATCTACCTCAGGCTGAGAAAAGTAGGATCCAGGGCCAACATCAAACCACGCTTAACCTGGTAACTAGCCCTACCAGGTCGGGAGAGTGCTCTCTCTGGGTCAATCTCAGCAAAAATATGATCAATAAGGGCTTGAGACGACTAATATGCTGACTAATTTTAGGCTAGGTATGTGTGTAAAAGAGTTTTATTGAATAAAATGATGTTTTTGTTGGCTCCAATGGAAAGGTAGATCTTGGGTGCAGGGAATGAGGCTCAGTCTTGCAGAGATCTCAATGGGGCAAGGTAGGTAACTGATTTTGGCACTTCATGTTGAATGAGATGGAGAGATTAGTGAGGTGAGGAGCTGAAGAGGGCAAGAAAAGCCATGGATCCTCTTCAAACAGCTGAAAACATCAAAAAACTAAAGCAAACCTTAGGTAGAGCACTGCAATTTCAATGGATTCTACCTTCACTCTTGTTTGATTTAGTTAAGAAGAAACAAGATAGATGATGACATACATAACACATAAGTAAATTCACAAATACAAAGGAAAGCACTGTACCAAAACAAAATGCCACATGAATCCTAAAGAGTGCTGCAAACCCTGGTCTCAATTCCTTAGCCAAAATGCTGATATGAGTGTACAATGAAGCTCCTTGCCTTCTCAAGAGTCCAACCATGCTAATGATTGAAAGATCACAAGATATAGAAAAACCATAACCCATCCTAGCCTCTAGGGGTCGAGCTCACATGTTTAGGAGTTGTTCCAACTAATTCTAAACTAAGAACTAGAAATTAGGCAGTGGAACAACATGCCTCTAGAAACTAGGGAACTGATTCATTCAGTTTCAAATAACTTTTTGTTAGATGAATCTACCTCCCTAAGTGAAAATTTGACATATTTACATCACGATCCATCAATTTACATTAAATTACATCACGATTTTGACATTAAGAACTAGAAAAAGTCAAACTGTCAAAAGCTAGGCGAAAAACAAAGTATACTTGGTTAAATTGAGCAAAATTTCCCCTATGCGTCGCGCTGATTTCCCTATGCATAGTGTCTGTTTACAGCCACTTTTGCAGGCCTTCCCGGTGTCCAAATTTTCTCCAAGTGTACTTTTTGGAAAGGTCTGCTTGTCTACTTTCCAACCCAAGTGTAATTTTTGAATTTGGCCTCCATTGGCCCCTCCAAAACGGATTTCTCCCAACACTGCTTCCTGCGTGTCAAAATAGGGGCAGTAAGGTCATTTTTTGAGTGCTTTTGACCTTTTTGAGGGCTCAAAACCTGTCAAAATTTCTTGGAAATTGGTAGGAAAGCATATTTTTTCATTCCAAATCCAAAAATGCTGATTTTGTGTCATTTGGAGGCTCCCATCAAAAGCGAGCGCCAAGTGGCACAGCGCAGAGGGCAGAAATTTCTGTGTTTTAGTCCAAAACTTTAAAAAATGCAAAAAGTGTCCCAAAGTTTTTGAAATTTGGGCTGAGACTTCTCCATCAAGTGCTATGTTGGGCCAAGGAAGCCTCAGCCAATATCTAAAGTCTATCTTTCTCTTTTCGCTTCCTCAATGCTTTCTTCATCTTGGCCTTCAAAACCCTAATTCTTGCTTTGCACACTTTGTTTCTCGCCAAGTATGATGGGCCATGTGCCTCAACATAGTTTTATCATTGTTGGCCTTCTCTAGCATCCTTTCCCAAGTGTCAGTTTGTTCTCTCAAGCCAAGATTCACGATCAACATTGATTTCTTGTTCAAGTATTGTCAACTTGTTTTTCCTCTTCTTAGCAGCTTGCTGTTTTGCCTTCATGTTTTGGAGCTCCATGACATTTTTCTGATCTTCTAGTTGTTTGTTTCTCTACTCCAAATAGTTAATTATCCACTTGGCTCTTTCCAGATTGAGAGACAAATGATGAATGTCATCTTGTTGCTCTCGAATGACTTCTTTGAGCTTCGAGCTTTCTAAGCCCAAATCCGTGTCATCATCTTGATGAGGATGAAATCTGCCTCTTGACCTCCTGACGGTCCCTCATCATGTAAGGGATTCTTACCCTTGTCTTGTACCTACTCTACTGATGGCGAAAACGAGACCACTGCCACCCCGGGTGGAGATAGTACTCGTTTTGTTGCTGCTGCAACTCGGCAAGTGAAGTGGGCTCCTCCCAATTATGTTTTCCACTTTTGTGAGGCCTCCTTGGTGCATGCATTTCTGTAGGAGAGTCACTGTGTGTATTTTCATCTCAGTCATAGGAAGGATCAGATTCCATGTTTGCCAACTGTTTGTGTTGTCTTGGATGAGTATGAAGAGATTTAAGTGTCTTTGATCTTTTGCTGCCAAGTGTATGAAAATGTATGAGGGGCTATGAAGGGAGAGGGTAAGAGGGGTTTTGGGAATGTTGCTGACTAGAATTTGGGGAATAGAAGGGTTTAAGGGACAGATTTTAGGATTTGGGATATCAATTAGGGTTTGGGAATTTTGTAGCTAGGGTTTGGGATAATGGGAATTGGGGACAGGGGTGAATGAATTTAGGGATATGGGAATAGTAAAATGGTTTAATGAAACTAGAAAAAAAGTGAGGGAATATAAAAGGCGAGGGAGTGATGGAAACAAAAACAAATTTACAAACCCTAAGCAATCCTATTTTGAGCAAAAATTGCAAGGAGGTAGGGTTTGAAATTTTTTACTCATTAAATCACCATAAGCACCAAGAAAAATTCATTCATTGGTCATGGAGGGATGTTAACTTACTTGGGAAATGAAGAATTTAGAAATTTGAGAGTCTTTTGAGGAATATTTGAATGGATTTCAGGCTTTTTATCCCAATGCGCTGCACCATCTCAATGCGTCGTGCCAGTTCAATTTTTACACTGCAGAGGGCTGCCCAATGCGCCACGCCATCTCAATGCGTCATGCTTTTTGCAGGAGACTTTTGGAGGCCTTCCCGGTGTCCAAATTGGGTGCGGGATAGCTTGTTGGAAAGCTTATTGAGCATAATTTCCAGCCCAACTAGAATGTTTCAATTTTGAGTTCATTTGCCATGTCAAAAATCAAATCTCCCAAGAATAGTCAAAATGTGCCAAATGAGGCTGCCTCAAGGCAGAGTGCTGTTACAGTCAATTTGTGAAGGTCTTCCTCAACTCCAAATTGAGCTCATGATAGCTCATTGGAAAGATCATTGTGTATATCTATCATTTGACGCATCATGAAAGTCATTTGGCCAACCAATCTAGGAGAAAACTTGATTTTCCCAAGGTCACTTTAGGGGTACATCAATTCTCCTGAGGCAACTGTATTTTTGACATTTCTCTAAAAGCATGACACTTGTGTAAAATGTGAAGGAGGTGTTTCTTCCTTGGCCTATTGTGGACAAAAACCTCTCTCAGTTTTCCCAAATTCGTCTTTTCTTTCTCAAAAAAATCACTGATGTAAAACCTATCATGATGTGTGGAACAGGCGATTTGTCGAAATGAAGTGAAATGAAGTGGATAAAGGGCTTCTAAATTCTTGAGAAAATTTTGGGAAGTAGGGAGGGATGTTAGGAAGTAGGGGAAGGTATAATTTCAAAGATTGAGTGAGGGGAAGGGGTCCAAAAGGGCAAAACATAGGCCTAGTCTAGAAAATTGTCAAGTTGTAGCAAGAAACTAGGGTTTGTGCAAAAATGAGGAATTTGAGGGATCTCAGTGATGGGAAGTATTTAATAAGGTACATTAATGATAGGGGAAGGTGTATGAACATTAGGATACAAGTTTTGCTGATGATTTGACCATCCAAGAGAAATTACCTTCAAAACCCTAGGAGAGGGAAATGAACCTTACCTA
>APFE031511800.1:0-12235 GCA_000404065.3 Pinus taeda | reverse complement strand
ATGACAAAGTCCCACAATGAAATAGAAGATTTGATTCTTTATCTAATATAAAACTAGGTTAACTTAAATTTAGTTGATCTCTATATTATAAATTAGCATAGTTTAACTAATAATTTTTTTATTTTTTTAAAATCATTTTGAATAATATTGTGATTTCTAAGAATTTTTTTGGTGATAATCAAATCAAGATTCATTTGTGTACATTTTCAAACTAACTAGTGTGGTTCATTGTTAATATAAGAAAAACCACACTAGTTTCATCCCGAGTACAAGATGAACCACATTGATTGATTTGAAAAACTTCGACAAATAAATCTTGATATGATTATGACCAAAATAAAAATTCTTAAAAATTAAATATAGATCATAAAAGCCTAAACTAGAACAACATTATAATTCCTTATTATTTAAAATAAATCTTTAAATTTCATCTCTTACTAAACTTTAAAAAAAAACCACAACCTAATATTACACCTTTCAAACTTATTATTCTAAATATTGTTTTTCCAATTTTTGACAAAAATCAGCAAAGCTGTAAAAGATAATCAATAAATCTGATGTTAAGATGTTCAAGGGGAAGTTTAAATTTCGTTTTCAGAATTCCATTCCTGTCTACATACTACAGAGTTAATCATAAATGCTTAAATGGTAAATTTGATGTATGGATATTTTCTACTGAACCCACACTGAAATTTGATGTTTCAACCTTGATTAGGGCAAGTCTGCCTGGTTGTTGAGACTCCCCGGGGTGATATATATCACACCACAATTGCCCTGTGAACCCCATAACATCATCATCCATGTCAGTCAGGACTCAGCTGGCATTACATACATGCATTTTGTAATAAATATCTATACATTAAAATGAGTAATCTGGGTACTATCACATCACATTAATTCAGTCAGTAAATTCAGTCAGGCTCTCCTTTCGGTTTTACTGAATCTAGTGCGTGCCTTCCTCCACGCGCCTCCTCTTTTTCAACCGCCACAATTTGCTGATGTCACATGCTGCCCGCTTCCCTATCTTCTCTGCAACTCAAAATCCAGACATCAAATCACTTTGATATGGTTTTGCTTCGAAGTAAATTGGCTTTGTTTTAAAAAAAGAAATAAGCACAGTAAACTCAGGCGGGCCTGGAATTTGACGCTTCATAGAATGGTTTTTTCGCACCTTATTTGACAGTGTGGGAAAATTTTGAAACGTGACAGGTCATGCGTAGGTATTTAAGTTGTTCGTAGTAAATCTTAATAAGCAATTTAAATGTTAATGAGTGATTTAGACACAATTTGCTTAGTTGTAATTATAATTAATAGAGTTGTTTTTTTTCCGGTAAGAAAAATAGCAGTATTTATATTTATATAAAGTATATTTACATAGAGAATCAAAGATATGGTTAAACCAAAAGATAAAACACTGCACTGATCACAGCACGGCTGAATCTGAAAAAATTTACATGGAGAGATGAAAGTAGAAATATGTAGCAAAATAGAGAATATCCGTCCATTGACACAAGATGACCTTTCACGTCCATATAGATAAAGCAACCCCACCAAATTGAGAAATGCAAGAAGGTAATAGACAAATATTTATATTTATATAAAGTATATTTACATAGAGAATCAAATATATGTTTAAACCAAAAGATAAAACATTGTGCTGATCACAACACCGCTGAATCTGAAAAAACTTACATGGAGAGATGAAAGTAGAAATATGTAGCAAGACAGAGAATATCTGTCCATAGACACAAGATGACCTTTCACGTCCATATAAATAAAGCAACTCCACCAAATTGAGAAATGTAAGAAGGTAATAGACAAACATACCTTTTGTGAAGAGGTAGAGGCATGAGGAAAAGAAATATAATCTGGGGGAGACAAAAAACAAAATGGTTTAAGTACCGGGCAAAGAAAAATCTTCAATCTGATATGTGCTTGTTCCCATTTGAATCTCCATTTTCCATACACCAGGCTGGATTGAGAGCCCTTTCTTTGACAGGTCATCAACTAGAGTATTATAGGTTCTGTCCACATGGTTGAAAGAATAATCAGTTTTTCTGTTCCATAATACTTTTATTCTATTCATCCAGCCTGTTAACATGGAGTTCTTTATAAAAAATTTCCCTGTGACATGCTCAATCATGATTTTAGAGTCACCATAGAATTCAAGTTTAAATTTGAATTCGGATTTAAAATAATTCAATTGATTAAAGCATTTTCAATTCTGGATGAATTTGTCAATATACTTTAAAAATTCATCTATATGTTTCAAAATTTACCAAATCTACGTGTAATCTGAGAAAAAGTAACTCTATGTTGCTTTGGCTTACCCTGCTGATTGTTCCTCTCGGAATATAAGCGACAATCCATTAACATTTTTTTAAGGTTTGGATAAAGAAAAAACCAGTTTTTGATCTCCCCATCCTCCACTGGGATGTCTATGCCTATATCCTCTCTATATCTTAAACAAAACAAACAAAATTTTAAGGATAATAGGCCAAATCAAACCAATTGGCCATTATTTGAATTTTTTCCATCCATTTGGCCAAATTTGATAACTATGGTTGTAACACCTGTTTCTTGTTATTATTTTTTGGTGGATGGGTTAAAAATGTATTTATTTTTTGTCATCATTTTTAGGTTGATGGATCGGAAATTAGATTTTTATCATCAAGAGAAAAATTGTAGTGCAATTCTCTAATTAAACAAATTAGAGTAGTGGTATTCTCTAATTGAACATTGTTGACATATTTTTCATATAAAAAAATAAAATCAATGTTATAGCAAGTTAAACTAGTGAGTTAGTGTGCTTAAAAGATTCTTCTTCTAAATATAACTACGGACAAGCCTGCTTCACACTCACAAACCTATATAAAAGGTTCTCTTTAAGTATAACTACCGACAAACTAACGTCACACTCACTAATCTATATAAACACAGAAAATAATACAGAGAAAAATTAGAGTAGTGGCACTCTCTAATTGAACACGGTTGACATACATTTCATAAAAAAAATTCAATATTATAGCAAGTTAAACTAGTGAGCTATTGTGCTTAAAAGATTCTTCTTCTAAGTATAACTAAGGACAAACCAACCTCACACTCACTAATCTATATAAACACAGAAACTAATGCAGAGAAAAATTGGAGAGTGGCATTCTCTAATTGAACACCGTTGGCATACATTTCATAAAAGGAATTCAATGTTATAGCAAGATAAACTAGTGAGCTGTTGTGCTTAAAAGATTCTTCTTCTAAGTATAACTAAGGACAAGCCTCCACACACTCACAAACCTATATAAAAGATTATTCTTTTAAGTATACTACCTATTACATAAAAAAAAATCAATGTTATAGCAATTTAAACTAGTGAGCTATTGTGCTTAAAAAATTCTCCTTCTAAGTATAACTAAGGATAAGCCTAACTCGCACTTACAAACCTATATAAAAGATTCTCTTTAAGTATAACTACCGACAAATTAACTTCACACCCACTAATCTATATTAATAGAGAAAATAATAGAGAGAAAAATTGTAGTGACATTCTCTAATTGAACTAGTGACAAATCAACTTCACACTCACTAATTTATATAAACACACAGAAAATAATATGGAGAAAAATTGGAATAGTGACATTCTCTAATTAAACATTGTTGATATAGGAAAATATATTATAACGAGTTAAATTAATAAGCTATTGTGCTTAAAACAATTCTCTTTTAAATATAATTACCAATACCCAACATCACACTCACTAATCTATATAAAAAAATAAAGCAACCGTCTCAGACAAGACAAATTTTCACCTGAGAGGCAAAATCAATTTGAAATTCCAGGCCTGAGCTCAGGTTTCAATTTAGTTCATTACTGTACACGGTTGTCAAATCCATTTCTGGTGGGGATGGGGCAAGGAATATGTGAAGGTTATGACAATTATGATCGTTGAATTTAGAAAGTTTGATTAGACCCTGTGTCTGCTGAAGTCTGACTTTGATTCCAAGCGTTACAACTTACAGCCAGCAAGCATCTGTTTGTGGCCAACAGCTGATACAAAAGTCAAGTCTCTCTTCCTTTTTTCTTGGGAGCTACAATACCTATCTACCCTACTGCTGCTCAGTCCTCCGCTCCGTCGTTAGTGGGCAGCATGGCATATGCTGCTGGGAGAAAAGCATAACCAGTTAAGCTGAAGCTCCCTGTGAATCGTCCACATATAAAGCAATATGTACTTGGAAGATCAAGTGACAGTGAAATATCATGTAGAATATCAGTAATAATTTTTTGGGAAGGTTTCTATTTTATTTAATTGTTTCTGGATCTCTTGGTAAATGTAATGACAGATGCAAAAATATTTAAATAATGAAGGCCTCCTCGTTCCTTTACTAAATCTGGAGGTTATCAGTTCCTGTTACAGGTGGCCATTGCCAAATCACAGACGATTCTTGTTCTGCAAAATTACTTGAGAGAGAAGGAAACAACAACCACATGAACTGAGGAGTCAGAGGCGGCAGGAATGATGGTTTTTTGACTGATTGATGGGATTTACAGTAGAAAAACACACCAAGAAGCATCCAGAAAAGAAGGCAGGCTGTGGTCGGTCGGTCCGTTCTCGACTTTTTCTAATTACAAAAGAAATAGAGGGTATTTTAGTCGTTTAAATTCCACACGTTTTAAGAAACTTTATATTACAAAAATGTTATTCTTTGTAAAACGTACATTTAAAAATTATTTTAATTTATCATTAAAATATAACATAAATATCATTAAAATATAAAAGATCTATTTAAAGTTTTAAAATATAAATAATTAGGTTTCAAATATATAAAAGACACTGTAAATATAAAATTATATAAGGTTTCAAATATATAAAAGATTATTTGAAGTTTAAACAAAACATAATTTAAATATAAATAATTTATCAATATATTATATAATTAAACAATACATTTATATATATATTTTTATTAATAGATTATTTATATATAATGGTGTTATTTTACTTGAATTAATTATATATGATATGATGTCATTAAACATCATAGACTTAACGAGATTCATTTTTAGATGCATTCCATATTATAATATTTTAATTAATTTATTTTTAGTTTATTAAAATATAATTATAAAAAATTATCTTTTAAAATATGAATGGGAAGCAATTACATGTATGTTAATTAGAGTTTTTTTTACCATTTAGATATGTGTTTTTTTATATTTTGAATGGTACCTTTATCCAAGAATTTTTTTTTTTTTGGAATTCATGAGAGTTTTTTAAATTTAAGGATAAGTATGTGTTTTTCTTTGGTATATATCTTTTTTTAAATGGCACTTTTTATTCAAAGAATTTTTTTGTAGGAATTCATTAGAGGTTGTTTTTTACAAATTAAGATAAGTATGAATTTTTTTTGGTATATATTTTTTTCAAATGACACATTTTATTTAAAGAATCTTCTTTTGTAGGAATTTATTTATTATGGTGACAACCTTAAAAATTTAAGAATCATGTGCATTCTTGTTGTAGGAATTCATTTATTATCGTAGTTTTTTGGTATATTTTTTTTAACTGACACATTTTATTTAAAGAATCTTCTTTTGTAGGAATTCATTTATTATGGTAGGACAAAGCTAAAAATTTAAGAAGCATGTGCATTTTTGTTGTAGGAATTCATTTATTATCATAGGACAATGCTTAAGAAGCATGTGTTTTTATTTAAGATAAGTTGCACATTTCATTTAAAGAATCTTTTTGTTGTAGCTTAGTAAGGATTCATTTATTATGGTAGGATAAGGTTAAAAATTTAAGATTAAAAGCTAGAATGACAAATTTCTTTGAAAAATAAATTGCAAGATTGAATGGTTCCACATGCTTCTACATAATAACAGTTAATGAGCATCCTAATAACCAACCAATTTTCTAATTATGAGATTCTAATCTTTTTATATTTGGTAAATCTTCATATAAGTAGATGTTTTGGAATTGTAAATCATGAAAACAAGTCATTGCAACTATGTATGTTAATGGGGTAATCTAATTATATAAGCCATTTGTGTATATTTGCCACATTATTTTATATATCTATATTCACTGTTTTATAAATATAAAAAAGAAAAAAATAATTAATTCAAAATATATAATAATAATTTAATTAAATAAATTGTTATAAATTTTTCCCAAATTACTATATATAGATAATTATTAATATTTCACAATATATATATTTCATAATAATTGATGGCTTACCATTTTTACCATCACTTAACCTCTACACATAATAAATAATAATCTCTGCCGATTAAGTAAATAGAATTCAAATAACTCCAAAAATGTAATACTTTTCATTATTTAAATTTGATAATTTAATATTATATATATATATATATCTTTTTATTTTTTTAAATTTTTTGATTTGATATTGTTTGAAAATTTTTAATATATTTAAAACTAAAAACAATTTATGTTTTTAAACCAATCAAAGTGATACAACCTAATTTAAATATAAACATCCATTTGCAATAATGTACCAAACATGAAGTTCATCTAATTGACTTTCACCTAATTTACCATATTTTTAGGTTAATTTAAAGGAAAATGATATTTAAATTTCAAAATTTGAAAAATGATAAAGTGGAAATATTAGCGTTTAAAAAAAATATATCCAGTAATAAGTTAATTGTTTTAAGAACAATTCAAAACAAAGTCTTATCTGAAATTAAATTTTTTATTGCATTTGACATAAATGATTACAAAATTTAATAAATTCTGGAAAGAAGACACAAAGTCCACTTATTGACTTCCCCTTGATTGATGGCAATTTGTTTGTTAATGTAAAGAAAAACAATTTTATATTCTAAAATTTTAAAAATGATAAAAGTGAAAATATTAAATATAATATGATTGCTATTAGATTAGTTTAGGAATTCTTTATAAAAAATTATTCCGTCATAAGTTACTTTTTTAGGACAGTCCTAAACAAAGTTTTAATGAAATTTGCTAAAATCAGATAAAGCTATAACTTTGACAAAATAATTGAAAAATTAAAAATTCCAATTAATAATATATGGCCTAACAATGTACTCTTAGGGAAAACATATGTACTCTTTGTGTATTTAAATATAGGGAATGGAATGCCAGACGGTCGTCATGCCCGGAAGAGTCTGGGAATGACATATGTTATGCCAGATGATTACACATCACATAAATTAATTGTGACAGAGATAAGACGGAGAAAAATTGAGGGTTCAGGGTCCGTAGCCGCCCTCGTGGCCTGCGAAACCACGCAGAATTTAAGCGGCGTCCTAATCCCATTCTCTTCTCTGTAACTCCACAAAGACCACGCTCCATTACAACAGTTCCCTTGTTCATATTTTAGCTGCTGTTCTTCGAAGCTGCAAGTGCAGGAATCGATTCCCACTGCTATCCTGGTACAGGCAAGTATTCTACTATAGTGTGCCATTGAAATTGCAGGCACGGTTGAAGAATCGGGTATTAGGGGTGACTAGGCATTGGAAAAAATTACCAAATTGGTAGAGATATATTGGAGTCCTGGCAGGCAGGTGGTGGACAGGTAATGTATCGAGCACCATGGCGGAGACGGTGGATCCAGGAGTTCAGGCGGGTCACCAGCCCCTGCACACTTCGGAGGAGGACGAGAACAGCGGGAATAGCGGGCTGGGGAAAAGGAGATCCAGAGAACACCATGAGGAAGCCCAAGAAGCGCTTCCACTGGGTGTGGAAGGAGGTGGAATAGGGGATGAAATTGGCCCCAGGAGACCGAGGGGCAGACCCGCTGGTTCCAGAAACAAGCCGAAGCCCCCCATTATTATAAGCCAAGAGAGCCCCCATGCTCTCCGCGCCCATGTGATCGAGATCGCCAATGGCTGCGATGTGGGAGAAAATGTGGCTACCTTTGCCCGGAGAAGACAGCGCGGAATCTGTGTTTTAAGCGGCAGCGGTATTGTGAACAATGTCACCCTCCGCCAACCTGCGGCGCCGGGCGCGGTCGTTTCGCTTCACGGTCGCTTCGAGATTCTTTCATTATCGGGCGCCTTTCTGCCGCCTCCTGCCCCGCCCTCCGCGACGGGCCTCACGATTTATTTAGCCGGCGGGCAGGGACAGGTCGTGGGGGGCAGCGTTGTGGGTGCGCTTGTAGCCTCTGGTCCTGTGGTCATCGTCGCGGCTTCTTTTATGAATGCGAGTTATGAACGCCTGCCGCTGGATGAAGAGGAGCCGAGCCCTCTGCAGTTAGAGACCGAGTCGCCGCCACTCACTGCGCCGCCACAGCAGAGCGATTCATCGACTATACCCATCATGTATAACGTGCCTCCAAATCTTCTCAACAACTGCGTGCCTGGTGATCATCCATATACGTCATGGGTTTCTGCTTCCCGGCCTCCCCCTTATTGACCAAGCCCCCCTTTTTTCTGTAGCAGAAACAGGAGAACCAGCACTCACAGGTAGGTGTGCAGTGGTTGCTCTGGTTGATATTTCCATACATTAATGTACAAACTATGTCTCCATGATTTCTTTCTGGTTTGTACTTTTTGATCTAGCCACACCAAAGTGCAAATTTGAAGCTAGATTTCAAAAATGGAGTGGGAAATGTTTTATGTTTCTTCAGGTCTTTCTTTTCTTTTTTAAATTAAATTTTTGTGATCCATTTCCTCCAGTTTCTACTGGGTAAACTACACCTTATCGCTGTGCGAGTCGTGTACATCTTGTTTCAAGTTGGTGCTGCGTCTGAGACAATCTGCACTGGCAGTGATTTACAGTTGATGAAATGTTTTCTAAGGTATACTATTTACTTTGATTAAAAATATGTCCAATGAAATTGATTGGTCATGACTCGGTACTTCGAGCCGTAACTCTTTGGATTAGTTAACTGTTGCATATATTAAAGTATGAGTAACAGTTAAACCTCGCATATCGTCATGTTCTTCAATTGCCTTTTCACGTTCTGAAATATTTGTATATACGCACACCCAATCACATATAATCACTGAATCATTGTGTTGTAATCGCACACTGTAAACCGTTCACAATTTTGTCCAATTTTCTGCGGAAAGTAATAGAAATACAGAAGTTTTTGAAAATCCAGGTCAAAAAAGATTTAAACACTCCCACCAGTCTGATCTCCTGAAGATTTTTTCTTTTCCTAATTCGGGCAAAAGGAGATTTTTTCTTTTCCTTATTCGGGCAAAAGAATTAGGGCCTAGTCTACCTCTTTTTGGAAGGTTTTTGAAGTTTTTTGAAAAAGTTTTCCAAAATCCGGCAGGAATTTCTTGGAATCACACCATTGAGTTTGAAACTCTCCACCATTGAGTTGAAACTCTCCACAATCCCAAGCACACCATTGCTTTTTGTGGGTGGGGTGAGGAATTTCTTGGAAGCACAAGATTGAGTTGAAACTCTTCATAATCTGAAACTCTTCACAATCTAAGTGCCCCATTGCACTCTTCACAATCTAAGTGCCCCATTGCTTTCATTGCTTTTTTTGGGTGTTGAATCTATATAGTGAACAACCCATTTTAAACAACAAATACAACCCATTTTAAACAACAAATAATAAGATTTGGCCGAAAAATATTTCCAGTTTTAAACATGGCCTTTTCCAGAAATTCTGGAAAAAAATCCAGTCCAACCTAGCATGATGTTTAGACAACTCCAAAAATTAGCCATCCAGAAAAAATCTAGAAAAAATTATGTAGTTAGAAAACTACAAAAATTACCCATTTTGGCAAAATTGTGGCTTTGTTAAAGAACGCCCAAGGCATAATTGTAATTAATTAATTGTAATCGTGTGCAATTAATTCTAAATAAATACACTTCAATATAAATATAATTGTAATCATAATGTGTATATCTCATCAATATTTATAATTGTAATCATAATGTGTATATCTCATCAATGTCTTGACAATGTGGGCAAATAAATACCCATCAATGGAAATGTAATTGTATCTCTCATCAACGATCTCATCAATGTAAATATAATTGTAATCATAATGTGTATATCTCATCAGTGTCTTGTCAACGTAGATGTAAACGTTAGTTCGATTAGATTTGAGATTAAAGAGTATATGTTATTACTAAATCATCCGACAGGAGTGGAATTTTACTGGGTATCTTTAAGTAGAACATGGATTATAAAACCCATTGTGTGAAGTTTTATTACAACTTACTGAAAATTGCATGGATTGATCAGCCTGGCTTTGCAAGAGAACCAAATGATTCCAAGAACTTACACTAACTTGGACAAGATTGGTCCACTTACAGCCTATTTGTACCAAAAAAAATTTGCATGTTCCATAGAATGGAGAGTGACTAAGGAAGACAACCAGATGATTCAGATTATTACGCTAACTTGGACAAGATTGCTCTCATCATAAATTTTAACCATCTGACAACTACAACCAACTAACATAGGATGGTGAGTGCCTTAGCAAGACAACCAGATGATTCAGATAATAACTTGGACAAGATTGCCCTCCTTATCATAAATGTTAAGCATCTGACAACTACAAACAACTTGCAGTTAGCTTGGATAAAATTGCCCTCTGCTTACAACTAACTTTCACTTGTTCTAACTTGGGCAACACTGCCCTACTTATCATAAATGTTAAATGTTATAAACAATTTGACCAACTTGCATAGGATGGTGAGTGACTCAGCAAGACAACCAGATGATTCAGATAATAACTTGGACAAGATTGCTCTCCTTATCATAAATGTTAACCATCTGACAACTACAACCAACTTGCAGTTAGCTTGGATAAGATTGCCCTCTGCTTACAACTAACTTTCACTTGCACTAACTTGGGCAACACTGCCCTACTTATCATAAATGTTAAATGTTATAAACAATTTGACAGTTTGATTTTTCTGATTATTTAGATACTTACACTAACTTGGACAAGATTGCCCTACTTACAAGTTACAACCAACTTGCACTAAAAATTGCAGATGGTGACTGACCTACAGCCAACTTGCACTAAGAATTGCATAGGATGATGACTGACCTAGCAAGATAAAGATACTTACACTAACTTGGACAAGATTACTGAAAACCAACTTGCACCAACTTGGACAGGATTATCCTACTAATGTTACTTAGTAAACCATCTGACGATTAGATTTAGTGATGACCAGGTTTAGTGACTCTTCTACTGAAAACCAACTTGCAACAACTTGGACAGGATTATCCTACTAATGTTACTTAGTAAACCATCTGACGATTAGAATTAGTGATGACCATGTTTAGTGACTCTTTTGATATTAAAGACTAAATGTTACTTGTAAATCATCTAAGTGGAGTGGAGTGGAATTTTAGTTGGATATTTTAAGTGAAACATAGAACACAATTTATAAACACATTGGATAAAGTTTCATTACAACTTGCTAAAAATTGCAGCATGGAATGGTTACTGAATTTTAGCGAGACAACCAAATGATTCAGCTAACCTGAACAAGAGTACGTTGCTTACATCCAACTTGCAGCAACTTTGGACAAGATTGCCCATTTACAGCAAAATTTTCCTTGCTTCAGATGCTTCTTTAACTTTATTTTACAGTATGATTCTCATGATCTGGTCATTCCGATATTTTTCATGAAATAAAACAGCATGGCAGTACTCTGGCTTTTCTTAACGTGTAGTTCTAATCTGGGCATTAAAATATTTTGTATGAAAAAAAACGTGCATCATGACCCTTACAAATATTTTTTGTGAAAGAAAATATGAAGGCAGTGCTGTTACCTTTGGTACAACCAGGTCTGAAAATCCCAAAATGGAGACTGAAATCATGGAATGGGGCATCATTGTCTAGCTAATCACCCTGCATCTCTAAGGTCGTACTAACATCGTGACTCGTGAGATTGTCTGTATTCGTGGGGACTGACAATATCTGCATCATAATATCTTTATAAACACTGGACGACACGCTCTTCACAGATTACGGCCTGCATGTACATCAGATGGGCCTGCGTGTACATTAGATGGGAGTCGTCTGACGATGCCGAGGAATTGCCCCTGTGGTTGGAATTAGGGTATTTTTTTTAATTTTTGTAAAGGCCGTGTTTGAATAGTGTTTTTGATGGTGGTTGGAATTAGGGTATTTTTTTTAATTTTTGTAAAGGCCTTGTTTGAATAGTGTTTTTGATGGTGGAAATGGATTCATCATTATCAAAAACTTCTAGAACACTTAAAATAATGAAAACATTTGAAATAGTTAAAATATTGAAA
>APFE031511790.1:18997-64661 GCA_000404065.3 Pinus taeda | reverse complement strand
AGTTGTAACCAGGGAGAAACTGAGAATATGCTCAGTTTCAATTGGTCTTCAAGGATGACGATGAAGATGAGAAATAGCGAGGTCCAAAGAGGAGTCATTGTACAACAAATAAAGCAACGGTGGAGTTGCTATGATCATTCTCCAAGTGGGAGATTGTTGGGTGTGGAGCATGATTATTTAGAGGTCTTTGTTTTAGCCGGATGTATACCCTAGGAAGTTTGTACACCCCTCCATGTGAGGGGGTGCAGGGGGGACTTGTCCCCCCTGTAGGGGTTCGGGGGTGCCGATCCCCCTCGGCTGGGGGGTTCGGGGGCCAACGGCCCCTCGGCGGGGGTTTCGGGGGCAACGCCCCCAAATCTTAAAACATATGTAAAATTTCCTTGTAAAAGTACAGTAATTTGTAGTCAATTTGGGTCGTTCATTAGGTGGATGATCTGACGGTAGAACTTATGTTTAGTTTAGGGTTTTTTGCCCTAGAAGGCAATCCCTCTCTTTGTATGAGGGCATTGTATTGAGTCTGTGTAATAGATGTGTATTCTCCGAGCGAGAAACAGAGAGGTGAGAAGAGAAAATAAAGGATATTACAGCTGATCTGTTTGTAGGTTGTGTCTCTTCATTTTGCTGGATAATAGAAAGGAAGGACTGGCTGTTTGGGGTGGACGTAGCCCAAACTGGGTGAACCATGTATATCTGTGTCTCTCTGGTTTTATGCATTTTCTATGTTTATATTTATGCAATGTTCTATGTGTTCCATTTCTCTGTAATATATAATTTTCTAACACCTCCAATAGTTAGAACTAGTTTAACTAGCTATAACTCAGTTAGACTGAGTTATCTAATTACAACTCGAAAGAACTCAAGCTACCCCCCGAAAATTTAGGGATCACTCTACATGACTCTAGATAGACTTCAAACTCAAATTTCGTAAGTCAATTAATTCAATTTAACTTATTTAACTATTACAAGTTTCTATGAGAATAGAATTTCTATTTAATTCACAATTTAATTCAAGGACAAATTAAATTGGAATTTCTAGATGTTATTTTTAACATTTATTGTTACAAATTTCAACAATTATTGAAATTGTAAGTTTTTGTTGTATAGTTGTCACAATTGGAGTACCTCAATTCTTTTTTAAAGATATTGAATCAATTTATATATTCAAAAATACAATTTAAATGATGAAAACTCACAATCTCATAAATAATTGTATCACTAAATTTGGTGAAAAATAATCAAAACATAAAACACTTAGACTATGCCCTAAATCAAAGCTTCATACACATTTATGTAGATATTACATTTAGATGTAATACTAGATCTACTCCAACGTCCCTTGGCTTCTAAACCTTACCTAAGATGCAATGTTGAAAGTGACTAGAGTCAAATTTTCTTATTGTTAATATAGTTTGTTTAGTATGTTTTGTGGGTAGTTGCATTAAGCTTAAAGTATAAAAACAATGCCTTCTAGTCAACCTTGAGCCTCCTTAGTGATAAATAATAAATTTTGTCAAAATTTTCTAATTAAAAAATAGATATTATTTACTTATTTACTATCAACTTGCAATACATACATCCATTTTATCTGATAGAGATCCATTGTCCAAGAGACAATGTACTTTGGGTGTTTTCTTGGAAGGCAATGTTACCCCTAGTGCTTATATTGACCAAAACCTCTTTTCATGTGATGTCCCTTTTCCATACCATCAAATAAAATAAGCATATATTTCCCTTTTTATGTAGATAGATTTTGGGCATCCTTTTAGTTAAGATGGGAATACTTTATTTTAATGTAGTTTTAGTTAGGGATAAAGTTAACTTTATTTTTAGGATGTATTTATAATTTCTATATAATTGAAGTAAATGAAATCATTTTTTTTGTAAAGGTTTCTCTTATGTTGGTGAAAAAAATTACATGCATTTTCCCTTGTTGCTAATGGCCTTCTCAATGGGAATCCAACCCAATAGCACATGTTTAGTGTCTTCAAGTTCCGCATAGTGTTTTTAACTTGTCTATATGAGAAAATAAAAAAATGTAGACTATTTTTGTTTGACATGAAGCCATTAAGGCTATGAGACCTTACTAATAGACCTATTCCTATCGATCTACTGTGCTAATACATAGGTTTGTAGGAAAAAATATAATGGCCTAAAGACCATGATTTGACTGTGGGAAAACCCACTTCTTACAACTTCTACAATACTCGACATGAAAATTAGGACAAAGTTCATGAGTGGGTAGAAGAAAGAAACAACTTGACCTCTGCTTCATGGCTATTGATTGACATGGAGACAATAGCCAATATTACATCGGACTATCACCCACCCGGTGGGGGAAGTAAATGAAATCATTAATCTTCGTTTGTGTTTTTTTTTTTCTCCAGTGTTTTGATTTTTGATTTTTATTATTTTAATATTATAAGTTACTATATTATTATATTTAGTGTTTATAGGTATTTTTTTGGAGTTGGTTTCTTAATACTGACTTTCTATATAAGGCTCTTGAGCCTCACCCACCAATATACATCAGACGATATCAAAGAAAGGCCTTGGAATTTACTTTCTCACCCTCTCACTCAAAGATCATGTCATTCTTGTTGGTGATGCTTTAGTTTTTATTCACACAGCCACTAACTAGCAAGCATTCAACAATGTGGTTTTGTCCTCATCATTACGGGTTTGTATGCGATCTTCTCCATGATATATACCCGCTTTAGCCGAACTTCATTTAAGATTATTACACTTTTTATTGTTCCATTAGCCATTGGGTGTCCTAAACAATCCTTAATGGTGCAATTCACACATAGATTCATCTTGGAACACTTATCTTCATCACAAATAAGGGGTACTTCTCTCTTTCATGCTCTCGATTATGTCTTGGTACACAACATCTCAAACCCATTGTTTATGCATTATATTTTTCTTCTTAAATGCACTTATTTGTCCCATTGCCCTTAGTATGTGCATATTGATTAAATTATCCCAACTATTTGAATCCTTATTATCTTAATCCAGTGATATTTTCTCTTAAGGAATTAGATCCTGCATTCAATCTAAACATAAAGATTTTCACTAGTTACCAGTCACACTCCATTTATGTTGTGTGACCTTTTTGTTTTCTGTAAGCACTCATCATAATCCCTAGCTAGTGTTTTCTTCAATTATGTTGGGCATGGCTCAACTTGGTCCAAGTTTTGGTAAAATACCCCATGAAAGGAGCAGACCATGTGGAGCTCGCGGAGATATATTCATCGCAAAAACTTTTAGGGGTTTTGGGATGGGATAAAGCCCTTATTTTGTAATGAGTATCATGTAGTAGTCCTTGTTTTATGATCCATGGTATGTGGACCATGGTTTTTTCATAGCTGAATTGTATATAAGGATATGTAATGCTTTGTAAAGGAAGTAGTAGAATATTAATAATAGAGGCATAAGTGAATCTCTGTTTTCGCATCTGTAGTCAGCAGTTTTGTAAAAGGCTCCGCAATAGAGTGCGCAAAGAAGTTGAAGAGTCTATAGCTGAGTGTGCAGACCACTTGCAGTTGAATGCACATGTCAAAGAAGTGAATGTAATTGAAGATCTATTTAATAAAGAAGAAATTTTGGTGAAGTATTGTATATCTATATATGTTCTTTGTCTACTATTATGTATCTGATTATGTATGTTTTTCACTGAATTATGCGAAGACCTATAAGATATATTGTTATGTGTTATATTTTATGCGTTTCTATAAACTAATCATCTACGCGAAGTTATTATGATTGCAAATTTATAATATTGATATACAGTAGAAGTAAATACATGGTGCCACTTCGTGGATATCCCTTCAGTTACGGAAACCTAGTTCTGTAACCTCTCATAACTGCTTCTGGTGAGACTGCGACTTGCTTGCAAGTCGTTACTGAAAGGGCTAGTATTTGAGGGTTTTTTTGGTGCGCAACAAACTCTGAACCTGGGTCAAGCCCCTCAAACCAACAAATGGTTTCGTTGCATCGCTCTGGAGACTGCTATCTATTACAGAAAGATAAGGAAGACCCCGACATGATGAAGAAATGAATGTCGTAGATACTAGTTTTAGAAGAACACAGATTCATAGCAGGATTCCATCAGCAAGTGCCGAAAAAAAGGGATAAAGTCTGACATGACAGGTACATCAAGAAGAAGATATTTCACAAAGGGAATCTTGTATTATTATATGATAGCAAGTTCGCAAAGTTCCTGGAAAAATTTAAAACGCATTGGTTGGGGCCATATATTGTCAAAAACATTTCAGATGGTGGTGCTATTCAACTCACGAAGTTAAATGGTCAGATGATTCTAGGATGAGTGAATGGTAGTAGATTGAAGATATATAGGGACGACTATGTCCGTGGAGCTTCAGACTGAAAAATGAAGGAAAAAAAGTCTTAGTGCCACCTGCAGTTGAAAGTGGGCACAAGACTATAAACTACTCTGCAGGAAAAGAGTTCGTCGAAGGAAGATTGCTACGTGATACTTAGGAGTATGACAAATTCTGAAAGAGTGACGATGAAGAAGAGGCAACTGTGCCAAAATATAATTTAGATGAAGTTAGCTGGAAATATGACCATTAGAAGGAAAAAGGACACTGTTAAAAAGAAATTACCCTTGAAGGGTGCGGGAGAAAAGTGTTTATGAAGAACAACTGGATGTATCTAGCCAATACCTGCATTAATGAACCAAATCTAGAGCCAATCATGAGTCTGGGAATTTGAAATTGTTATAAAAGCCACATCTCGCGCCACATTTGACACTTTGTTGCCGAAGAGAGATCAAAAGTTGTGGCTGAGTGAAGAAGAGCTATTGCATGTGTGAGAGGAGCTGGGAAGAGTTGGTTAGAATATTTAAGAAGAAGGGGCTAGCTAGTATCATGGAGTCACAAGAAGGAAAGAGCGTAGGAGAAAATGTACCTATGTACTCGACGTGCTTAAGGTCACGAAGGAAGGTGCCTATACAACCGCAATCACATCCATAGAAGACGAAGGAGAAGAGACCAGCTGAGGTCTCTACAACATAATTGATAACGTCACCATGAAAGAAGACACAAAAGGAAGTGAAATTGAAGAATGAAAAGGAGAGGGGAAAAAAGCCTACGCAGAAAGGAAAGAGACTGATGTACCAGGAGGGACCTCAACAAGTCCATGATAGTGAGGAAGAAGCTAAGTTTCACAGGAAGAAGATAAAGGATGCGAAGACTCCCTCTATGTTCCCTGTGTACATGCCACTGAGAAAATCGGGTGCAAAGCCGGTTAAGGAGCCAAAAGAAGGGAAATTTGCTACTTATACACTCTTATTGCTAGAAAAGGTGCCTTTTGAAGGAGAATTGTTGGGGAAGATTCCCCAAATCAAAATGGAAGACTAAGATTTCAACGACAAAAGAAAATACCCACAATTTGAGCCCAGTAGGCACCTGAAGAAAGTCCACTACTTAGAGAGCGGAGTTACAATATTGGAGCCACAACAATGGGTTGTGGGAGTGAATAGAGTAGGACTTTTGAACGTGCTAAATGTGCCAAACTTTGGTCGAAGCCCATTCAATACAATTTGTGTGCAACATATCCTCACACTGGTTCATGATGATTGCATTTGGTTAGGGATGAGGATCCCAATTGATGAGATTCTCATCACAAAAATAATAGGGTTTCCATATCAAGGAAAGGACCCCATGGATGAATTTGTAGGTAAAAAAAGGACAAGGAGATGGCCTAGATGATGAAAGAAAAGTTCTACATAGTAAAGAAATCCCACGGATTTGAAATAAACTCCACTGAGGATCAGGGTGTGCGATTCACTACATGTATCTTAGTAGGGCAGATCATGAGGAAGTGCAGGGCCAATGAGGTGCCTGCAACAATAATGTCATTGGAAGAGCAGTGCAACGTAGGGGTCTTGTTCATTTGGGCTTCTTATCTATGTAAGGAGTTTTTGATGGATTGCAGGGAAGCACAGGAAGAAGGCAAGACATTCCAATATGCCTGGTTGTTAATTGTTATTGAACTTATTGCATGGAAGGAGCCGGAAGATTCCCACTTTTTGACTATTGAGGTGGATGTGTGTGAAGTAGCGAGGTATGCTTCGCTATTGTTTACAAAGGAGCAGATGCGGGCAGCAGAGAACAAGATGTTATTTTTAGTAATGGCGATGGATTTGCATATGGTGATGAATTAGTATCCTGGACTGTGACTGAGCTTATACAAACAATAATGTCATATAGCAGAGTTTAAGGTAGCTTTTCACATGCCATATGTGAAAGTGATGAAGGACCCAACAGAGACATGGCATCCATTGCCATACCTGGTGACGAAAGATGATCTCCTCGTGGTAGTGCAGAATTGACCAGAGGAATGGATGACTCCACCTAATGGAGTAGTTGGAGGAGATGAAGTAGAGAAAGGTACCTCGCAGGGTGTAGGTACAAGTAAGAAGAATGTTGCTGAGAAAATAAAAGAAACAGGGGGAGGACATGAGCACGAAGAACACCGCGTGATGTAGAGGTATCAAAATATTCACCCTTTGTAACAAAAATGCAACCAAGAAAGAAGCATAAGGCAGATAAGAGTATGGGCGTAATGTCGCTTGTCCTCACTAATGGGGACATCGATGAGATAACAAAGAGAATCTAGTAGATTAACACAGAGACCTGGGACAAGATTGATGATCGCTGCAAAGAAATATCGGCTGAGGTATAACAGGGCATCACAGAGCTGAAGGTGTTGCCACAAGTAATGAAGCAACCAGAGAAGGTAACCTAACCATCGCAGCAAGAACAAAGACTGGAAATGTGTTTTGGAATGAGGATGTTACATGTGCGAGCTGGGGCACTGAAGTTTGAAGCGGAAATAGATAAAGAGTGATCCAAGGCGTGGTGTAGTGTCCAAATGAATGTCACCACGTTAACCCTTGAGATGCTGAATGAATTTCATCAAGGAATCACTGCAGAGATGTAAGAACGAGAGAAACATATGTTATTATTGAAAGAAAACATGGAGTCAGAGAAAGTAATGATGCAAAAGGAGCTAAAGCAAGTGGCCAAGGAAAGGGAGGAAGTAAGCCAAGGCCATTGCTGAGACTTGTAGGACAGTTATGGACGTGAAGGTTTGTGAGGATGAAGCACTAGTAGAAAAGGTCATGAAGCTCGCCCTCATGATCAAGGACTCAAGGAATGCTATATCTAAGATGATATTTGATTACGAAGTAATGATATCATATCTAAAAATAAGGTCGTAACTAAGTACGCCACATGAGGTTTGGGAGTAGAGACAAAGGGACCTCAGCGCAATGCTGAAAGGCATATCTGAGATGGTGGTAGATTGTGGGAAGTTTCTCAACAAGACGATGCAGATTTGGACCTTGCTGTAGGAGGATCCAAATGTATTGAAGATTGAGGAGAAACTGCAGGCTAAGAAGAAGCAGTGCGATGAGATCTTGACAACTGTGAATACCTTACCAGTCTTGTAGAGGCTTGCCAACATTTACGAAGGAAAGAACCTCCAAACACAAATAGATGATTTTCGGAGGAAATCATAGATCTTGCAGGATAGGACTCAACCATGGTAGGAGGAAGCCCTAGAACTTTCCCTGGAAGTGGATGAAAGGCTAAAGAAATTGAAGAAAAGGGAAGCTGAGCTATTGCAAAAGACCATTGACCCTACTACAGAAGCTTTGTTGAAGGAGGCATAGCAGGAAGAAAAGTTGATGGCAGAAACACCCCAGTAGTACAACGCAGTATACAACAACATTGCGACAAAAATTAAGGGTGTCGAAGCTGAGTGACTCGGGACGAGTCACGTGTGAGTGTTGGGGGCTTGTTGGGCATGGCCCAACTTGGTCTAATTTTTGGGTAAAAGACCCCGCCAAAGAAGGAGAGGACCGCACGGAGTTGGAGGAGATATATTTATCGCGTGGACTTTTAGGGCTTTTGGGATGTGATAAAATCCTTATTTTGTAATGGGTATCATGTAGTAGTCCTTGTTTTATGGGTCCATGGTATGTGGACCATTGCTTTTGTATAGATGAATTGTATATAAGAATATGTAATTATTTGTAAAGGAAGTAGTAGAATCATAATAATAGAGGCATAAGTGAATCTCTGTTTTCGCATCTATAGTCTATAGTTTTGGAAAAGGCTCCGCAACTGAGTGCATGGAGACCTTGAAGAGTCTACATGAGTGCGTAGACCACCTGCAACTGAGTGCACAGGTTAGAGAAGTGAATTCAATTGAAGATCTATTTAATAAAGAAAAAGTTTTGGTGAAGTATTGTATCTCTATATATGCTATTTGTCTATTGTTATGTATCTGATTATGTATGCTTTTCACTGAATTATGCGAAGACCTGTGAGATATACTGTTATGTGTTATAGTTTATGCATTTTTGTAAACTAATCATCTGCACAAATTTCTTATGCATGCAAACTTATAAGATTGATATACAGTGGAAGTAAATAAATGGTGCCACTTCGTAGATATCCCTTCAGTTGCGGAAACCTGGTTCTGCAGCCTCACATAACTGCTTCGGGTGAGACTGTGACCTGCTTACAGGTCATTGCTGAAAGGGTTAGTAGATGAGGGTTTTGTTGGTGCACAACACACTCCGAACCCAGGTGAAGCCCCATCAAACCAAATTATTATTATTATTATTTGTTATTTTTTCATGTGGGTTCCATGGATTGTACTTGTCTCTTAGCCCTTTTGCTCACATTTTATTTTACAAGTTTGGCAAGAATTTACTACAATCAATTTAGCACAACATATAACACCATCGTGTGCCTTGGTTACTCATATATTTGTGATGTTCCTTGATTTATTTCTATATGTCTACACTCTTGTTCCAATTTTAGGTTTGTAACTAGCAACTTGCACATTTTAGAACCATCTTGACGTTGGAAATTTTCATTTTTGTGGTCCCATGTAGCCTTAGCTTGTTGTTTTCTACAATTTCCTTGACACCATAGTAGATTGTTGGGAATCATCATCATTTATCTAGCCATGAAAAATGGCTTTCAAGTGATCTTGTTATCTCCAGGTGTTTAGATTTAATGGACCTTACTTATAACTGTTTAGTACTTTTAGAGATTCTTAAGATCTTGAAAGCATGTTTGCCACTCCTTTCGTGTTATAATTATCATTACATTCACTGTTATTTCAATATAACTCAATACCATATCATTTGGTACACATGACTTGGGTTTCACACTATATTGGAAAGAATTTTCTACATTGATGTTGTAGATTCACTCCATTATATATGCCAAATATAGGTGGCCCTCTTGATCAAAGAAGTGATGTTGGAGTCATCTTATTCACAAGAATTTCCCAAAACATCTCATTAGGTTTTTCAAAGTTTAGCATCAATCCAATATAGTCTCCAATAAGGCTCTTCAACGATCTCTTTTCTGTAGCTCAGATGCAATCCCTTATTTGTAGAACAACTAATTCTTTTGTCACTTATGATAATAACACCATAGCCCTAGTTTCCTTTGCACAATATGCTTCTGATGTGATTTAAGGATTTTTCTCCCTTTAGAAACCATGAATAAGTCATGGCCACATATATGAAATTTGCAACATGGTCTCATTATTTAATTGGTAGTGTGTATCCTAGTATTTTTATTCCCTTATAGCACCAAATTCATGATTATTGGATTATTTATAGTTGCACATGCACTCAACATGCAACATAGAGGTCCCCATATTAGCTGATTGATGGGTAGAGGATAATGCTTGCATGCTTGGGATATGAGATAACATTGTAGGTGAACATGTTCCGTCATGAGCTCTCCCCACCTCATATAGTTTCAAACATTGCCTTCACTGCATTACTCCATGTGTAGGAAAACATTTGGGGTAGTATAGGGTTGAGAATTCGAAATGATGAATTGGGATTCAACAATAATCATGATGGATGGTAGCACCATCAGTTTTCTACATATGAAGAAGGTCTAACTCCACCACCATTTCTATCTAATAACATATTTGGACCCCTCCTCTCATTATGTCCTTATGCCTGATGTTTACATTTTGTTCTTTGTAGTGAATTACCTTGTTGTCTTATTGTTTTCTACTTCTTTCTCTCTTGTTTTCTTATTGTTCTATGCTTCTTGCTCTCTTTGTTTTCCATGGGCTTTTGTTCAACCTATTATGGGAAAGCTTCAACTTGTCATACCAAGGTGGAGCTAGCTACATGGAATGAAACAAAGAATTTCCATTTCTCCATATCATTGACCATCAAACACAAGCTTCAAACTTTGAATGACAACGTAGAAATAGAAATGGCCTATCATGAAGATGAGGATATGGATGCGATGGTCAAATACTTTACCCTAAACCTAGAAACCAACAGAACTCGACATACCAAATTCTACATGACCTTGGAAGTATATTGACATACTTAGACTTTTGTGGCCCACACTCTTCTCTCTCAAGAAGTAGACATGTCGGATATTTAATAGCATTTGGACAAATTGGAGAAGCAAAGCTACTCACTTGTCACCGTTTGCACTTGGATGGCGAAAAAACATGGAGGCATTCTTCTATCAAAATTTATTAAATTCTCAAAGGACAACATGATCGATGTCTCAATGGCTCCATCACCATAGGAGTCTCACCTTTATTATGTACTCAAGGCCAACTAGATTTTTTATTTATCATGAAAAACCCAATTTTCACTTTACTTTCAATTTTTTCTCAATTCAAAAAAATCAACTTAGGGCCAGTTTGGTTTTCAGTCTAGAAAATTGGCCCTAAAGTATCTCTTAATGACATTTCTAAGTACTATAACTCTATTTCAGCCTCATTTCCCTTAGAGTAGGGTTCTATGTCTTTTTTTCTCTTTTATTTCTCTTGCACATAATCTAGGATGGAATGTTTATGACATTATTCATGGCCACTCTAGTCTTTCTCAAACTACTAGAACTTGAGGCTTACTTGATTCTCTATAATTATGTATATTTATTATTTGTAAGCAATATAATATATTTCTTATTCCCTTGCATCCCCCCTCCCCCCCAAAAAAAATAAAAAATAATTCAACGTAGATGTATTGATTACCACTATAGAGTGCACTAAGACATTTTTTCACATGGTAGTAGATACAATCACCTTTGGTAGCTGTTGTTGGCATTATGATACAAGTGTTGTCCTTGATGGAAACTCACTCAGATTAAAGTTTATAGTGCAGAAGGTCAGCAACAAAAGATTACAGATCAAACTCCAAAGAATGAAGAAAGAGAGGTATACATTGGTTCACTTTGTCCAAGGCGCATAACGTATACACACACTTTCACAGGAGGAAAAGCACATACATGTTGGAAAGCCATGTTTTTGGTCCAAGATAATTGGCCCGAGGCATTTGGTCCAAGGTATTGACCCTAGGTATTGGGTCCAAGGTATTGGTCCTAAGTGGTTTTGGTCCAAGGTATTGAGAAAGGCCTAAGAGTATATAAGGAAGAGAAGATCATTAGGCAAAGGTGTACAAGCAATGAGATTCTAAGGAATACTTCTATCTGAAGTATATATTATGTTGCAGGGTTATGTTTGGGATTGGATCTGAAATATTCGTGTGCACCTTGAGTTCAACATTGGATCAGGAATCATTTAACTTGAAATGACTTATTCTTGAATGATCTGATATTGGTTGAGACCAAATTTGATGTTTTGCACTTGTTCTATCAGTTATCTATCATGATATGGGTCTATTTGAAGTCTGGAACTGCAACAAAGTTCTGAGTCAAAATTTGCAGATCTGTACGCAGGTTCGTCTCGGACAAAGGGCATATACACATAGGTTCGACTCTTTCAAGTAGCGTATACAAAAAGAAAAGCTTCTTTTCAGATCTAACTAATCTATCTGATCAAATTCTATTTTTTTACTGCTGTCTGTCAATGAAGTCTTCTTAGATTTGAACGTAGAACTGTTGTATAAGGAAATTAAGTTTGATTGATTGATTGATTGAGAAGGGAGGGTGATCCTTGTTTCTCTCTGTTTTGAACTCTATAATATGATAGTAGATCTTTAGAATGTCAGTAATTGGTACAGTCTATGGTTCATAAGTTTATGATGCAATGTCTTTAGAGATATATGCAGGTTGGGTTAAAGGAAGTAGCGTATACAAGCAAGTTGGGTTCAACCAAGTAGCGTATACACTCTAATGCATGATCTTTGAGGTTATAGCTAGTTCTGGATGATGATGCAGGGTTCTGGGTTCAACACAGTGTTCTGGTGTCAGTGATCTGATTGTTTAGATTAACTAAATATTGGTTGATGCAGTTTAAGTTTAAAAGGCTTTGATGGGTCCAGTGTGAAAATTTGATGAAACATGGCCTTCAGCTTGTGGTATTGTGATCCAGGAGTATCCAGTCTGAAAATTCATGAAAGGTGGTCCCTGGTGGAAGAGTGGAGTTTTCTGTAGGCTGGCACCTACGTACTAGTAAACATATTGGCTAGTACAAGGGCTAGGAGGTTGTAGCTCCCTTCCAGTAGAAGTTGAAAATGAGAGAAGGTTGTAACCTTCTGCAGGTAGAAGCTTGCATATTGGTATGAGTCTACACCAGTACAAGGTTGTAAACAAATTTTCTTATTATAAAAGAAGACAGAGATGATAACAATAGATGGTTTTTTACCACATTAGGTTTCCACCTTAAATCTTGGTGTTCATGTGTGATGCTTTATTCTGCTTTTATTGCACTATCTAATAAATCTCTGATATACTGGTTTAAGCTCAACACATGATAAACTGTCTAAATCACAAGTTCTCTGCATATACATTGGTTTCTTCAAGCACAGTTGCATGTACATGCTAGTTCACTTCACTATAGTAGGGTATATAAATCTGTTTGGGAAATAAAATTATTGATCTGATAATACTGATTCACCCCCTTCTTAGTATTATTTCCAACAATTAGTATCAGAGCAAGTCCTTCAGAAGAAGCTTGATCACTTGAAGGGAGATCCATCAACATGAATAATCAAGAAAGCATGGGATCCATCAAACCACCAATCATCAATGGGAGCAACTTTGTCTATTGGAAAATAAGAACCACATGCTATCTACAATTGCTTGGAATGGATATCTGGGAAATTGTGGAAGGATAATATACATTTCCAACAGCAATTCCTATAGATACAGCAGGTAAAAAGCAATATGAAACTAATGCCAAAGCTATCAATACCTTATTGGGAAGTCTGTCACAATCAGAGTTTGTCAAAGTCATGCAGCTCAAACCAGCCAAAGAAATATGGGACAAAATCGTTCTGAGCTATGAAGGAGACTCTCAGGTAAAATGTGCTAAGCTTCAAACTCTCAGAATTCAGTATGAAACTCTTAATATGCATAGTGATGAAAGTATAGCTAGTTACTTCCTACGCATAGATGAGGTTGTCAATTTTATGAAGAATCTGGGTGAAGAAATTAAGGAAGTTGCCTTAGTTGAGAAACTTTTGAGATCCTTGTCTGCTAAATTTGAATCCAAAGTGTCTACCATAGAAGAAAAACAAGATCTACAGAATATCACTATGACACAACTTCATGGAATCTCAACTGCCTTTGAGATGAGAAAAGGAGGCCCATCAGATATGAGAGAAGCCACATTCAAAGCTTCAGCAAAAGGAAAGGAAGAACACAATGAATTAGGACATATTTCAGAAGAAGAAGATGAGGTAAACTTTGTCAAAAAGCTTCATTGGGGTTCTGGAAGGTTTAGAGATAAGTTACCCTTCAAATGCTTTTCTTGTGGCAGAGTCGGTCATTATGCTACCAGATTTCCTCATAGAGATAAATTTGAAAAAGGAAAGGGATATGCAAAAGGGAATATAAAACAAGTTGTGAATAAAAGGAATTACTATACTCATGAAGATAGCAATGGTTTATCTAATAGTGATGAAGATGAAACTGGACAAGATTACAGACTTCTTATGGCTTATGACCATGATAAATTTTGGGATGATTTAGAAGAGGAAGACCTTCATGAAGAAATATCTAAACTCAAAATATGTTTAGAAGAAAAGAATATGATTATAGATACCTTGACATACCAACTTGCTGAGAAAGAAAAACACAATGAAAATCTAGAATGTGAAATCGTGGGTCTAAGAAAGGATCTTGAGAAAATGAAATCTCTCAATATTAGATTTGCTAAAGGATTAGAAACTTTAAATGAAATTATCAAAGTTTAGCATTCTCCTCTAATAAAGACAGGTCTTGGATATAATGAAGAAGCATCTCAATCACAGAAGTCGTCAACTTCCACCAAAATCTATCTTGATGCAACAAAGACCATTGAACAGTATGACAATCATCAGCAAAAGCATAAAGCAGATCACTAGGTAAATCAGACTCAATTTACTCCAAGGATGAATAGAAGACACAACCAACCTCAGGTAAATCATAATCAATTTGCTACAAAGATGAATATCAATAGAAACTACAATCAATAGGTCAATAGATTCAACAGACGCAAGAACTTCTTTAATGAGCAATGTTTTTCATGTCATAATTTTAGACACAAAGCTGCTCAATGTGTTGCTTACAAAACCATCATGACTAGAGAAGCACGAAATCAAAGGAATGTAACATGGATCAAGAAAAGTTCCTATAATAAATTTTCTCTTCTTGAAAATGAAATAGAATGCTCAATCTGTAACAACTTTGGTCATGAAGAATCTGAATGCAGGAGCAAATTTCGGCAAACATCTCAAAAGGAGAAAACTCATTTAAATCCCAAGATATGGAGAAGGAAAGAATCTCAAACAGAAAGATGTGGTATAGCCTTGTATGCAGAATGACAAGAAAATCAGTGGTACATTGACAATGGATTCTCAAAACACATGACAGGTGACAAAGAAAAACTTCACTCATATAATGCCTTAGAAAAGGAAAAGAATGTCTCATTTGGAAATGACACTCTTGCTGTCATAAAAGGTAAAGGCTCTATTTTCTTGAAAGAAAAGGTTAAAGTTAGAAATGTTATGTATGTAGATGGTTTAAAACATAACCTGTTGAGTGTTAGTCAAATGTGTGATCAAGGAAATGAAGTGGTGTTTTGATCAAATAGATGTGTTGTTCATGAGCTTGATATAGGAGAGACTGATCAAAGGTACAAGAACTCCAAACAACTTATACATACTCAACAGAGGACAACAATAGTCCTATCTAAGCAAAAATGATGAAAAATGGCTGTGACATAGAAGATTGGGACATCTAAGCTTTTCTCAAATAAGAAAAGCATGTAGATTCAAGATTTTTCATGATCTTCTAGATATCAGCATCCTAGAAAATGCAATATGCAAACCATGTCAAATCAGCAAGCAAACCAGAGTTCACTTCATGGAAAAATAAGGGTCATCTAGTAAGCCTCTTGAACTTGTCCATACTGATTTATGTGGACCATCAAGGAAAAAGTCACCTCGCAGAGATGAATACTTTATTTTGTTCATTGATGATTTTTCCAGAATGTGTTTGATAGGTCCTCTAAAGCATAAAGATGAAGCTTTTGAAAAGTTCCAAGCCTTCAAAGCTTTGGTTGAAAATGAATTAGATCGAAAAATGAAATGCCTCAGATTTGATCGAGGAGGGGAATTTACCTCAGATGAATTCTTTGACTTTTGTGAACAACATGGAATAAAAAGGAAATTCTCCACTGCAAGGACTCCCCAACAAAATGGTGTGGTAGAAAGAATGAAAAAAATAGCTCAAAAAATGGCTCGAGCTATGCTAGATGAATTTGGAACTCTTGCAACCTTCTGGGGTGAAGCTGCATTCGCTGCTGTAACTATTCTCAACCAAGAAAATGTTCGGGTAAACAACACTCAAACTCCACATGTACTTTGGTATGGTAAGACTCCTACTATAAAATAATTTAAAGTTTTTGGAAGCAAATGTTATATCAAAAGGACTGATGAAAAACTTGGTAAGCTTGAACCCAGAGTAGATGAAGGTATTCTTCTTGGTTATTCTTCCAGAAGTAAAGGATATAAATGTTATAATAAAAGACTTGGAAAATTTGTTGAAAGCATTGATGTTGTAGTTGATGAAGCACGCAAAAATCCAAAACAGATAAAATCAACAGAAGATTATGATAATGAAGAAGATGGGGATTATTTTCCCACATCAAATCAAAATCATATTGAAGAAGAAACCAATGAAGCACCAGAAGAAGAGATAATGGTAGAAGAAAAGACTTTGTCCAGGTATGCTCAGAAAGATCATCCAGAAACTCAAATTTTAGGGGAAAAAGAGGCAGGTGTACAGACAAGAAGAACTATTACAGGGACCTCATGTTATCTAGCATTACTATCCTCCACCGAACCTCAAAATTTAAAAGAAGCATGCAAAGATGAATGTTGGGTCAAGGCCATGGATGAAGAACTTGAGCAAATTGAAAAAAATAATACTTGGGAAGTAGTTCCTAGACCTCATGATAAAAATATTATAGGAACTAAATGGATATTCAAAAACAAGCTGAATGAAAATGGAGAAGTCATTAGAAACAAGGCTAGAATTGTTTATAAAGGGTATGCTCAACAAGAAGATATAGATTTTGAAGAAACTTTTGCACTTGTTGCCAGACTTGAAGCCATAAGGATGTTTCTTGCTCTTTCTAGCTTTCAGAAATTCAAAGTATACCAAATGGATGTAAAATCAACCTTCCTGAATGGAGTTTGCAAGAAGAAGTTTATATTGAACAACTAGAAGGATTCATTCTTGGAAATGATGCAAAACTTGTATGCAAACTCAAAAAGGCCCTCTATGGTCTGAAACGGGCTCCAAGGGCCTGGTATTACCGCCTTGACAAATATCTACACCAACAAGGTTTTACAAAAGGTTCAACAGATAGTAATCTATATACAAAGATTGAAACTGATAAATTGCTAATTATTATTGTTTATGTTGATGATATCATTTTTGGTAGCAATGAAGAATCCATGAGTCAGAATTTTGCTTCAGTAATGCAGCAAAAACTTGAAATGTCCGTGCTCGGTGAACTTACCTATTTTCTTGGTCTACAAGTTCAACGAAATAGAGATGGTATTTTTCTCTCACAAACCAAATATCTCAAACAGAGCTTGAAAAGGTATGGAATGGAAGATTCTAAACCTGTATGTACCCTAATGGTAACATGATGCAGTCTCAACTCAAATGATGAATCAACGACAATACATCAACCAACTTACAGATCCATGATTAGCAGTTTGCTTTATTTAACAGGTACCCAACCTAACATCATGCATGCAGTAGGAATAGATGGAAGATTCCAAGCAAATCCAAAGGAATCACACCTTCAAGCAGTCAAAATAATTTTCAAATATCTTCAAGGAACTCACAACTTTGGTCGATGGTATCCTAGAGATGCAGATCTTACTCTTCATGCATATATAGATGCAGACTGGGCAGGAAGTGTTGATGATAGAAAAAGCACTAGTGGTGGTGCATTCTATATGGGTACCAGGTTAGTGTCTTGTTTCACCAAGAAACAAAGTTCAATTGATTTATCGACAGCTAAAGCAGACTATGTGGCTGCTGCATCTTGCTGCACACAACTACTTTGGATGATGAAAACCTTGCAAGAAATTCAAATCACATGTACTCCACCCATCTCCATTCTATATGATAATACAAGTGCCATCAATATTTCAAAGAATCCAGTCATGGACTCCAAGACCAAGCACATACCCATCAAATACCATTTTCTACGTGAACAAGTGCTTGAACAAAAGGTCAAATTGGAGTATGTTCCCTCCAAAGAATAGGTTACTGATATATTCACTAAACCACTGCCCAGAGAAACATTTGAATATTTCAGACAAAAGCTGGGAGTAGTTGCTGCATCTTCTTGCTGTTAAATCCAATTTTTCAGAGAAAGGTTATTATACGCATGTTTCATGAAGTATAGTCGCGTACACACATGGGTTTTTGTGGGTCAAGGAGCGTATATGTTTTTCCTACAAGAAAAAAACTGGGGCAGGATCTGATATGGGTGCTCTGTCTAATGTTGATGATTATAGTCTATTGATATGCTCTGTTCATTAATTTTTATCTAACTGACAAATATGCCTTGATCATTGACTTGTTAATAATGCAAAGGTAGCACAGGTTCAAGGGGAACATTAAACTTCACTCACATTCTGCATTATTGGCATTATGGTTGCTGAGTCTAGCTATGACTTCAGATATTTATACCTTTTGTTGCTTAAGTCATGTAAAGGTCTAGGGTGTGATATGTCTTCTCATACATTTGAATGAGTCCTATTGGACAAATGATGTAATTTGTATCCCCACTTTACATGGGATGGATGATGTAATTATATTTATGTCATTTATAAACAATTGGTGCATCCCACTTGGTTGGGTGGATAAGTCAAATTTTGTATATCCCCACTTGGTTGGGAGATGGATATATGTATGAGTCATTAGTGATAGGAAGGTCATACTCATATAGTTGAGTTATAGAGTCATGTTATTCTTTTGGAGAATATTTTTGCAGAATCTACTTGTGCTCAAGGGGAGCATGGACAGTTTCAATACATCTCAGCATGTACAAAGGGGAGCTCAATTAGACAATTTAACATGTACTCAGGGGGGGCATGAACAACATAGGGGAGAGAATATCTTGGTTTGCCCTTTGCCCTTGATGTTAAAGGGGGAGATTTTCTTGGTGTTGTTGTTGCCATAAAGTCCAAAGGGGGAGATTGTTGGCATTATGATACAGGTGTTGTCCTTGATGGCAACTCACTCAGATGAAAGTTTACAGTGTAGCAGGTCAGCAACAAAGTATTACAGAACATACTCCAAAGAATGAAGAAAGAGAGGTATACGCTAGTTCACTTTGTCCAAGGCGCGTATACACATAGTTTAACAAAACAAAAGTAGCGTATAACGTATACACGAACTTTCACAGGAGGAAAAGCACATACATGTAGGAAAACCAAGTTTTTGATCCAAGGTATTTTGGTCCAAGGTATTGAGAAAGGCCTAAGAGTATATAAGGAGGAGAAGATCATTAGCCCAAGGTGTGCAAGCAATGAGATTCTAAGGAATACTTCTATCTGAACTATATATTATGTTGCAAGTTTATGTCTGGGACTGGATCTGAAATATTCATGTGCACCTTGAGTTCAACATTGGATCAGGAATCATGAAACTTGAAATGACTTATTCTTGAATGATCTGATATTGGTTGAGACTAGATTTGATGTTTTGTGCATGTTTTATTAGTTATCTATCATGATCTGGGTTTTTCTGAAGTCTGGAATTGCAACAAAGTTCTGAGTCAAAATTTGCAGATATGTACACAGGTTCATCTCGGCCAAAGGGCGTATACACGTTGGTTCGACTCTTCCAAGTAGTGTATACAAAAAGAAAAGCTTCTTTTCATATCTGACTGATCTATCTGATCAATTTATGTTGTTTTACTGTTGTCTGTCAATGAAGTCTTCTTAGATCTGAACGTAGAGCTGTTGTATAAGGAAATTGAGTTTGATTGATTGATTGATTGAGAAGGAAGGGTGATCCTTGTTGCTATCTATTTTGAACTTTGTAATATGACAATAGATCTTCAGAATGTCACTAATTGGTACAGTCCATGGTTCAAAAGTTTATGATTAAGTATCTTTAGAGATATATGCAAGTTGGGTTAAAGGAAGTAGTGTATACACACAGGTTGGGTTCAACCAAGTAGTGTATACACTCTAAGCATGATCTTTGAGGTTACAACTGGTTCTAGATGATGATGCAGGGTTCGTCACAGTGTTCTGGTGCTAGTGATCTGATTATTCAAATTAACTGAATATTGGTTGATGCAGTTTAATCTTAAAAGGATTTGATGGGTCCAGTGTGAAAATTTGATGAAACGTGGCCTTCAGATTGTGGTGTTGTGATCCAGGAGCATCCAGTCTGAAATTTCATGAAACGTGGTCCCTAGTGGAAGAGTGGAGTTTTCTGTAGGCTGGCACCTACATACTAGTAAACATATTGGCTAGTACAAGAGCTAGGGGGTTGTAACTCCCTTCCAGTAGAAGCTGAAAATGCAAGAAGGTTGTAATCTTCTGTAGGTAGAAGCCTGCGTACTGGTATGAGTCTGCACTAGTACAAGATTGTAAACATATTTTCTTATTATTAAAAGAAGATAGAGACGACATCAGCAGGTGGTTTTTACCCACATTGGGTTTCCACCTTAAATCTTGGTGTTCATGTGTGTTGCTTATGTGTGATGCTTTATTATGCTTTTACTGCACTGTCTAATAAATCTCTGATATACTGGTTTAAGCTCAACACATGATAAATTGTCTAATTCACAAGTTCTCTGCATATACGCTGGTTTCTTCAAGCACAGTCGCGTGTACATGCTAGTTCACTTCACTGAAGTAGCATATATAAATCTATTTGGGAAATAAAATTATTGATCTGATAATACTGAGTCACCCCCCTCTCAGTATTATTTCCAACAACTCTAATTTCTCAACTTTGTGCCAAACCTAGACTATGCATCCTTAATAGTAGTAGTCCAAATCTAGTTCCTTAGAGTGTGCCATACCACCAAGATCTAAGAAAGGCACATGCTCATAGTTATTCATTATTAGTAGATCTAATTTCTAAGCTTTGTGCCCACTTATACTACACAACTTCGGTAGCATTCCAAATCATGTTCTTTGGAGTATTCCCTCCCACATCAATCTATGTTAACACTTTCTTACTATTTAAGAAATGTAACTAGTATTAGTCTTCATCATTGTATTTGAGTCATGATGTAATATATTTGTCAAAAAGAGAGAAAATAAAATTTATTATTTATTTATAAGCATGGGTTTCATGCTTCGTTGATTTTGTTTCTAGGTCAAATCACCCATTGAGTGCTTCTAGGGCTTATGTCAAGAGTCATAGTCCTTGTCATTATTATATAGGCCCTTCTTGGGTGGTGTATGTCAAGAAAGAAATTTATTTTTTAGTTAAAATAGTATTTTATGCCTCCTCCACCAAGTCGGCCTACCCTCCAGTCAAGCTAGCCTCATTCGGAGAATTTTACCTTATAGAATGACTATAAAAGTAGTGCTACTCAACCTCATTTGGAGACCAATCAAGCAAGTTTCAATCTGTAGTTGTAGGAGCAAGAAAGAAGTGAAAAATTCCAAGGAAAGAAGTAGAAAACCTAAATCAAAGAAGGAGGAACCCTAGCAAAGGATTTGAAGACAAAATTTCTCTTTTTTTTTCACTAGTGTGAGTTTATGGGTTATTCCAGGAGGGCTAAAGTTGTAGATCTGCAGTAGGGATGAAAATCTGAAGCAGGAAGGGTGAAATCTAGGTTTATTGAAAGATTGGAGTAATTTGACTAGAGTTGGCTATTGAAGTTGGACTAATAATATTGGGAGGCTGACTTGGTGGATTGGAGGAGGGATTTTGGTCTAATCAAAGGTCTTGGTTATCTCATTTGATTTGGTTCTAAAGGAAGAGAAGAGAAATTTTGGGTTTTCCCCTAGAAGAGGGATGTTAGCCTTAGCTTAGAGCCTATATCCCGTGTCTCTATTATATTGATTTTCATGTACTTACGCTTTTGGTAGATGATTGATGATAAGAAGATAAAATAAGATAATAAGAATTTAAATATAATCACAAGTACCTATCAAGATAAGAAAATATTTTTTCCTTTTTATTTTTTGACATGGTATCAGAGCTAAGGTGAAGAAGAAGGAAAAAGGCATCTTGAAGGTCAATAGCTCTCATCATCTTAAGGAAGGATTCGAGGAAGTCTAAAAAGGATATCTAGTTTTCATCAAATAAGTTCGCCTATGGCCTCAATAATGAAATCTTAGAACAAGATTTAAGGAGCCTCTAACTATAGATCATGGAGGACAAGGATGGACCTCATCCTCGCAAAGAATAAGGTATTGGATTTTTTACTAGGAAAGGTCAAGGAACCCTCAAATGATACAGGAAAGGATAAGTTCAAAGAAACTGATATTATTTCCATGAAATTAATAGTGGATGGAGTCAAAGACAACTTTATTCCCTATATATCCACTCTAGACTCTTCAATAAACATGTATGATGCTCTCTCAAAGCCATTTACAATCAAGAATATCTGGCAAGTAGAAAGTCTAAAGAATGAACTTCAAATAGTTAAGATGACAAAGGATGATACACTGTCCTCATTTTTGTAAGAATTTCTTGTATTAGAGATGAACTACAAGTAATTAATGAAGTTTTCCTTGAAAAAGAACTTGTGATTGCTTTGCTTCCTGGACTACCAAAATCTTGGAATTCCTTTGTAGTTGGAATTAGTAGTTGGAAGAATTCCCCATCCTTTGAAGAAATTTGGTCTACCTGTATACAAGAAGAAGCTCATCTCTCCTTTGTAAAAGGAAACCAAGAAAATGCCTCAAATGCCTCAAATGCCTATTCTTCTCATGTTAAGAATAAAGGAGGATATAAGAATTTTAAGGGGCCAAAGAAAAATCAAGGGAGGATTGACCTCTCTAAAATAGAATGCTATCATTATCACAAGATGGGATATTATAAGAATCAATGCCTTGATAATCCTAAGAACAAGAATAGAGAAAGGGACCAAGCAAATGTTGATGATGATAATAACCCTCCAAATAAGTCTAAGGCAGAGGAGTCTGAAGTTAAAGACTTATTTTATAAAGTCTCATATATCCTTCACTTATAGTTTAGGCTATTGTTCTTGTATAATTTATTTTATGTTTAGGGTTTATAGATTTAATATGTTTTGTTCTTGAGTTGTTTTAATGAATTAAAGGAATTCCTCACCAGTCTAAGTTTATGTAACTTGATCAAGAGGGAGATTCACCACCTTTTTTACAAAAGATAAGTATCCTATTCTTTGTTTATTTTCATTATTAATTCTCTCTATTTGTCTAAGTTTCATGTGTGCTTGTTTGTAATCCTCTCTCTTGTGTTTTTATTGGAAGGAAAGAGCTTGCAAAAAGGATTATAGATAGTTTCAGAGGGAGAATCCAATCAAAAGAAGAAATAAGCTTTGTTGGAAAGGAAGCCATTCAATAATAAAGTCCTACGAGGTTTGTAAAAGGAGAAACTCAAGGTATGTTTTAAATACCACGTGATTTATAGCTAGTCTTCTTCATATAAGAAGGTACGATATTTTAGAAATATTCTTTAGATTAATAACTCTCTCATGTCTAAGGTTTTGAATCATATAGATTCTTATTTGTTAGGGTGATTTAGATTAAATCAACCCTTGTCATACTACGTATATTTTTTTGACTTTGGTACAACCCTAACCATTTAGGGTTTAGTATAAAACCCTATCCCTTTAATGTTTAGGATTTATTGATGTTATGATTAAACCCTAACCTCTTAGGGTTTGTTGTTGATGTCTAAAATATTTTTTTGATGAATTAGGGTTTTTGACAAAACCCTTGTAATAATTACTAGCCTAAGAATGAAACCCTAGGTGTATGTGCTTCTGTATGATTGAAACCCTAACTTGGTTGAATTGATGTATATCTAAAATTAAAGTTTTGATGTTTGTGTTCAGGGTTTACAACAAAATCCTTAGTAGAGATTGATATAAGTTTTTAAGACATAATAATATAACCCTAGATCTAAAGTTATTTTGTTATGATTGAATTTAGTTGCTAATATCTAAAATTTGGTTTTGATGTTGGGATATAGGGTTTGTGACAAAACCCTCACAAAGATTGTTATAATAAGTTTAGGGTGTAAAAGGTGTAAACCTTGTTGATTATGAGCCTAACTATGTTTACGTTTTGGATATCTAAAGTATGATTTCTTAACCATAGACACTTCCACTATGATGACATGCTAACCCTATATTGATAAAGTTAAATTCATGCTCTATATTTGTACTTGGTTATAATTACTGTTGAAGATATGTAGATACATAGTTTCAAAGTGATCAAGTTTCTTACCTATCTCATACTTGATGATGACCTGATGATGATGGAAAAAGGGAGTTGCAAATATATTGATAACATTGAAGCATATAATGTTGATTAATAAATGACCTTGTTTCCGAGTAAGGATAAGAAGGAATGATGTTATGAAAGGTTGAAGTTCTTCGATTATATGATAATAAAACATGTGTGGCTGAGTTGTTGATGGATTTGTCCCCTAATAAAGAAGAAGCTCATATAAAGAAAGTGTATAACTCCCCAGTTAAGAGGGAGGACATATTGTGATAGCTACAATAAGGACCATGAATATAGAATGAAGATTGGAGAATGGCTAAAAGCACTACAAATGGTTATTCATGATTGATGATGTTGTGAGCAAGAATTGGATGTTTTGAAAGTGTTGAGACTGAGTTTGGTGCTGCCAGAAAAATTGAAGAAGGAAGTTTCCATCAAGATGTGTTTGGATATTACGATGACCTAAGCAACATTAGAATAATTGAAGATCCTAAATATTGTGCTAGCATACAAGAACATATACATTGGAAGTTTGGATACTAATTAGGGTTAGGAAGCTACAGTATGTGCCAGCAGATGAACAAGTAGCTGATTTGTTGACGAAATCTCTTCCCAAGTTAGCTTTTGTAGCATTCTCAGATTGGTGGATGTTTTGATATCTTCTTGAAAAGTTGGTGTATTGATAAATGTATCTGATTTGGTTGAGAGGGAGAGATGAAGTACCATAAAACTACTTGTATGATGGTACTTGGGAGTACATCGTTGCCTGGTTAGTATTGAGATCTTAGTTGATGTCTAGATCCCAAAGGGAGGGTTTTAGAGCTTCAGTTAGTAATGATACCTAGATCCCTGTAAGGCTTTGTGTTGGGGCATGGAGGCCTAGATGGTATCTATATCATATTAGATGGATTATGAGGTTGTAGCCTAATGGTACGTATAATGGAAAATGTCTAGATGAAACCTTAGTCCCTATTGGAGGATACCTTGGAAGTAAGGTTATCCCAAGCATTGCGTATGTTGTTTTTCTCTTCTTAATAACACTTTAAATTGAGGTCAACCTTTTACCAATTGAACAATTATTAAAAACTCCCTAGTTAAGAGGTAACATTGAAGAAGTGTAACTAGTATCAGTCTTCATAATTGTATTTGAGTCATGATGTAGTGTATTTGTCAAAAACAGAGAAAAGGAAAGTTATTATAAAAGAAAAATTATTTATAAGCATGGGTTTCATGCTTTGTTTATTTTGTTTTTAGGTCAAAGCACCCATTGAGTGCTTCTAGGGTTTATGTCAAGAGTCATAGTCATTTTCATTATTATCTAGACCCTTATTTGGCATTGTATGTCAAGAAATAATTTCTTTTAGTTAAAATTGTATTTTATGCCTCCTCCACCAAGTCAGCCTGCCCTCCAGTCAAGTTAGGCTCATTAAGAGAATTTGACTTCACAGAATGACTATAAAAGCAATGCTACTTGACCTCTTTTGGAGACCAATCAAGCATGTTTCGACTTGTAGTTATAGGAGAAACCCCATTGAAGGGTTTGAAGATAATTTTCTCTCTTTTTTGCCATACGTGTGAGTTTATGGCTTGTTGCAGGAGGGCCGAAGTTGCAGTTCTGTAGTAGGGCCAAAAATTTGAAGCACGAAGGTTGAAAATGGGGTTTGTTACAAGATTGAAGCAATTTGACTAAAGTTGGCTATTGAAGTTGGAATAATCATCTTGGGAGGCTAACTTGATGGATTGGAGGAGGTCATTTGGCCTAGCCAAAGGTCTTGGTTGTCTCCTTTGATTTGGTTCTAAAGGAAGATAAGAGAAGCTTTGGGTTTTCTCTTAGAAGAGGGGTTTTAACCCTGGATGGAAGCCTATATCCTGTGTCTCTATTGTGTTGATCTTCATGTACTTATGTTTTTGGTAGCTTCTTGATGATATGATGATAAAAGAAGATGATAATAATTTAAAGATAATCAAAAGTAACTATCAAGATAAGAAAATACTTCTGCCTTTTGATTTTTAAACAATTACAATGTAACCCTTGCTTTTGTCTCGAATGGAAGTGGAAGTCTTGCTATAACAAGAATTCATCAACATATTTGGTTTCTTGAGGTTATCACCCCCACGTAGATCTTCCTTAACACCTTATTTTGAACTCTTGTTTCAATCCCAAATTGGAATGAAAGGCTTTCTTACATAAGAATATGCAATATCATCCATTAATAGACACATGATTATGAGGGTATTCCTTCTTTAACAAAAGAATGGTCTAACAACATCTATTAGCCTAAAAACATTCCTTCTAATAGTTGCAACTAAAAATTCCCACATACACTCAACAACTTGAATTTTTCCCACTATCACTTTATCCCTCCCTAGCACAATTCCTAAACCAAGAAGCATTCATGGACTTCAATTTTGTTTTGTTTTGTTTTTTTGTTTTTTGTTTTGTTTTGGTTTTTTTTTTTTTTTTGATGGTGTAATTTTCAACAACAATGTCTAATTAACATATTTCTCACACCACTCCAACACTCATCTTCGAGCTTCATAGAGGTACATCGACATTTTCAGTTAGCATTATACCCTTTGTTCACTCAATATTAACATCCTCTTCATGCATAGCCTCCAACATCATTTTCTACAATAGTTGAATCCTCATCTTGGAGGCCCATTACAATTTTCAGCAACAAGAGCTCTCAACATTCCCCTAGCACACCAACAATTCTCCTAAAAATGTCCATAGTTACATATTATTTAGTTTTGGGGAGCCTAAATCACTAGTGAATTCCGCGTCAACTTATTCTATTTTGTTAGTCCTGTGTGTGTGAGAGAGAGAGAGAGAGAGAGAGAAACCAATATTAAAAAGCTAACCATGAAATAACACCCATAAACACTAAGAACAATAATAAAATAACCTATAATATAATTGAGATGAGAAAACACAAGAGAGAAAATAAGACACAACAAAGATTGATGATCTCATTACATGGGTAAAGGCGCCCGCGCACACACACATTATTAAATTAATTTGCATAGTTTGAAGTGCTTATATAAAAATGATGTATATTGAGGAGGTAGGTTTAAGGGGCCTCACATTGGAATCCAATAGTAAAAAGCTAACTATGAATTAACACCCGTAAACACCAAGAACAATAATAAAATAACCTAGAATATAATTCGAATGAGAAAACATAAGAGAGAAAATAAGACACACAACAAAGATTGATGATCTCATTACATGGGAAAACACAACAAATATTGATGATCTCAATACATGGGAAAAACATTATATAGGCTTTTCCCATGTAATGATGTCATCATTCTTTGTTGTGTGTCTTATTTTCTCTCTTATGTTTTCTCATCTAGATTATATTATATTATAGGTTATTTTATTATTGTTCTTAGTGTTTATGGGTGTTATTTCATAGTTATGTTTTTAATCTTGGTTTCCAACCCTTTAAGCCTCCCCCCTCAGTATACATCTTTTTTGGATAAGCACTTCAAAGCATGCAAATTAATTTAATAATACTTATTTACACTAGGCTAAATTTTCTTACTCCTATTATTTGACTTGCCTTGATCATGATGAGGTTTTATTGTGTGTTGTGGGAATGTACCTTCCATGGACTTGTTATGAAACCAGCTCAAGAAAAGATAGAAAAGATAGATCAACGCCTTAGAATTCAGCCTCTTCGAGGGGGCAACCTCCTTTACATTACATAAATGAACAATTCTTGGATGATTCAAATGACAAAACCTCCTTTCTATATATAGGAGTCTAAGGAGTCACAATATAACCCAGCCGACCTAACAATAATAATATAAAGCCACAAAAATAACAATAGAGGGATTCTATGGGGCACAGTAATAACAATATGGGGACAATAGGGGCACAACAATATTAATAAGGGGTACAACTACAATAGTAATGGGGTAATCACTAGTATTATAGGGAGCCAACATGCCCCTCTCCTTCAAAAAATTGTTGTCCTCAATGTTTGAGTAGTTCTGGATGCTTCTGTATAAAATTCTCATCCTCCCATGTGGAATTTTCAGCAGATAAGTTCTTCCACTTGATAAGATACTCTGAAATTGATCGATTTCGTAGGTATCGAGTTCTTATTTCTGTGACTGCTTCTGGTTCCAATATAATTTTTCCTTCCTCGTCAAGTTCTGTAAATATTGTTTGAACTAGGAGCTTACCGCCTATAACCTTATTTAAACATGAAACATGGAAAACTGGGTGCAATCGAGAAGCCACAGGAAGCTCTAATTTGTATGCCATAGTACCAATCTTTTGCAACACCTTGTACAAACCATAATACTTTGGTGATAATTTATTATCGTTCTTAGCTTGCTTGAGGGACATTTGCTTACATGGTTGTAGCCTTAAGAATACCCAATCACCTACATCAAAACTTCTTTCACTGTGATGTTGATCTGCCTGTTGTTTCATTTTATTCTGTGCCAACACGAGGTTATCCTTTAAGCGTTGGAGGACTTGTTGTTGATGTTCAATGTGATGTTCCACTGCTTGAACCTTAGAAGTTTCTCTTAAATATGATGTGATGGATGGTGGCTGATATCCATAAAGTGCCATAAATGGGGTAATTTTTGTTGCTATATGGAAGGAAGTGTTATACCACCATTCAGCAAAAGGCAACCATTTGACCAATTGTGCCTTTTTATCAGATACAAAGCAACGAAGATATCCTTCCAAACATTTGTTTACTATCTCAGTTTGCCCATCACATTGAGGATGATAAGATGAGCTATGAGCAAACTGAGTACCAAGACAAGAAAATAATTCTGTCCAAAAAATTCTAGTGAAAATGGGATCTATGTCACTTACAATAATCTTTGGATTTCCATGTAGCTTTTGAATTGTTTCCATAAATGCAGTAGAAAATATATTGGCTTTAAATGGATGTGATAATGCACAAAAGTGTGCATACTTGGTAAGTTTGTCAACTACCACCATGATGACACTCTTTCCCTCAAACTTTGGTAAACCTGTGATAAAATCCATTGAAACCTCCTCCCAACATTGGCTTGGAATGGATAAAGGTTGTAATAGACCTGGGGTCTTAATTGTTTCAACTTTATTTTGTTGGAAAAACAGAAATTCCGCCACAAATTTTTGAATATCCGATTTAAGGCCATCCCAAAAAAATTCCTTCTTAACCCTATGGTAATTTTTAAAAAATCCTAAGTGCCCTCCTATGGGAGAAGTGTGCAATTCCATAATAATCTTTTGTTTGAGTTTAGAATTCGTACAGAGGTATAAGCAATCTTTGTACCATAATGAATCATTCTACCAGCTAAATGTATCAGATGTACTGGAATCTTGTTGTAACTTTTGAATAAGTGCCCACACTTCTTCATCATTCTTCCATTCCTCCCTTGCTTCACTTATCCAATCTAGTTGGATAATAGAAATGGCACACAACAATGCTTCCACATCCTCATCCCTTCTTGAGAGTGCATCTGCCACCACATTTTGCTTCCCTTTTTTGTAGATTATTTCAAAGTCATAACCGAACATCTTTGTGACCCACTTTTGTTGCTCTTCTGAGGATAATCTTTGTTCTAAAAAGTATTTAAGGCTATCATGATCTATTTTTACCTTGAAGTGTCTTCCCATTAGGTAGGGTTGCCATTTCCTAAGTGCATGGAGTATTGCCAACATTTCGTTCTCATAAATAGCTTTGTGTAAAAGCTTACCCTTGATTGGACGACTTTCAAAAGCAATGGGTCTTTCATATTGCATTAAAATAGCACCACTTCCATTTCCTAAAGCATAAAATTCCACAATAAAGGTTTTTGTGAAGTCAGGTGTAGCTAAGACCGGTCCTTGGCACATTTCCCCTTTAAGATGTTCAAAGAAATTTGTTGCTTTTGGAGTCCATGAAAATGCATCTTTCTTCAATAATGTTGTTAGAGGTGCTGCTATTCTCCCATAATCGTTAACAAACTTATGATAATACCTTTTCAACCCAAGAAATCATCAGAGATGCTTTATGGATGTGGGGATTTTCCATTCCTTAATGGCTTTAATTTTGCTAGGGTCTACCTTAACTCCTTCATGAGATATTATATGACTAAGATATTCCACCTCTTGTACTCCAAAGAAACATTTGGATCTTTTTGCATATAATTGTTTCTCCTCCAATAGTTGTAGCACCATGTCAACATGTTCAACATGATCCTTCAAACTGTTGTAGATTATATATCATCAAAAAATACTAACACAAATTTTCTAAGAATGGTTGGAAAATGGAATTCATCAAACCTTGAAATGTTGAAGGTGCATTAGTAAGGCCAAAAGGCATGACCAAAAATTCATAATGACCCTCATGAGTTCTAAATGTGGTTTTTGGAATGTCTTCAATCTTCATTCTGATCTGATGATATCCTGCACAAAGATACAAATTGGTGAAGTAAATTGATCCATGCAATTCATCTAATAATTCACGAATGACAGGAATGGGAAACCTATCTTTAATAGTTATCTTGTTGATCTCCCTATAATTCAGTCACATCCGCCATGATCCATCCTTCTTGTGCGCTAATACTACTGGAGTAGAGAAAAAACTTTGACTCGATTGAATTATACCAGCCTCTAGCATTTCTGCATCCATATGTTCAATTTCACTCTTTTGGGCATATGGATATCTGTATGGCCTGATGTTTGGAGGAACACTTCCTAGAATTAGATGAATAGCATTATCATGATCACGAATAGGTGGGAGACCTTTGGGAGTCTCAAATACCTTGGAATGATTGTTCAAGACTTTTTGGAGATCTGGAGAAATAGATGATGCCAATGTGGAAACATCTTGCGAACATAATTGTGTAATTACACCCCTTTGTTCCTTTTTGAGAAGCTTTGTCATACCATTAGAGATGATTATCTTTCCCGGTTTCCCTGCAATACCCCTTAATTCAACTTCCTTTCCTTCCACAAAACATTTCATGAAAAGTTCTTGAAAATTAAAAAATATTGTATCCAAGGATTGTAGCCGTTGGACTCCTAGTACAACATCAACACCTCCCATTGGAATGGAAAGCATTGGGCTAGTCAATACATATTCTCCCATTGATAGCTTGATATTATCGCACTTTCGAGAGAAATTTATCGTTCCTCCATTTGCAACCATCACTTGACACTCTGGTGCTGGATATAAGAAGCAATTCAATTTTTTTGCTACCTTACAATCAATAAAATTGTGGGTACTTCCTGAATCAATCAACACTATTACCTCTTTCTTCATGATTTGTCGTTCTATCTTGATGGTTTGAGGAGTGGTAATTCCAGCCAATGCATTACAAGATATGGTCAGATTCAATTCTTCTTTATCTAGGCTTTGTTCCTGGAGTATTTCCTTTTCTTTTGACCTTTCTTGCTCCTTTTCTTCTTCCTCTTTGCAATCTATGTAGAATAATTTCTTCTCAGCACACTTACAACCTTTAGTGTATTTGTTATCACAACTGTAACAAAGCCCTTTTGCTCTTTTTTCTTCCAATTGTTTTGTTGTCAACCTTATAGGTTGTGGAAGACTAGGGGCAACAACACTTCCATCTTTATAGTTGTGAGTGGTATGCTTTCTAGTTTCCATAATTTTGCTTTCCATTTTTCTTGCTAACTCGAATGCCTTCTCTAATGAATCAAGTTCCCAAAAGCGAACATCATTTTGGATATTATCCTTTAAAGTCCCTATGGACACATCAATCCTATGCTCCTCTGGAATATTTTTTACCCTTATGTTCAATTTTTGGAACTCCTCAATGTGCTCCATTATTGAACCCTTTGTTTGAAACCTATCAATTGGCTAAAAAAAGTGTTGTTTTTTGTATCCTCATAATTTGCTGTCAAATCTTCCATAAAAATTGCCCAAGTGATAATTTGTTTACGAGATAAAATCCATTGATACCATACAAACTGATTTGGTTCCAAATATAAAGTTGCAATACGTACCTTTTGTGTGTTTTGCACATTATTGAGATTGGAAAATTGCTCCATCTGTAATATCCATTTTGCGGGATCCTTGCCATCAAACTTCCTCATATTGATTTTTGGAATATGGTGGGTCTTCGATCCCACATTAGAGTCTATGAAATCATGATTAACATTTATTTTTTCCACATCATGAGTTTCCTTTACAACCTTTTCACCATTAGTAAGTATTTCTTGTAGAAAATTTGTCAAATCTGTCTTCAAATCTGCCACGTTTGTCTTCAAGTCTGTCTTCAAATCTGCCATGTCTCTCTTCAAAGTTGTCTTCAAATCTATCTTCAAATCATCCATCTTAGCTTCCATGCCCTTTATCTTATATTTTATCTTAGCTTCTGTTAGCTTTTGTGAGCGTGACATTTGTTGCACTTGTTCTTGTAATTTTGATATATCATGTAGCATTTCTTCCTCATCTTGATGAGTCATGCTAAAGCTTTCAGGTAGCGTACTAGGTTTTTACATTTTCTTTCCTCAGGGCATCAGTTACTGCTAATAATTCTCTACTATGCCCTTTGAATTCCTTCAAAATAATTTTTCAAACCAAGCTTAAGCAAAAGTTTAAAATAATCTACACACTTTTTTTCACTTTGTAGGATCTTGATATTGCTTCTGATGTATCTCTGTACTTTAGGATCATCTAGTTCTAAAAGCGTAACTGGAAGTAGACCTCTATGTCCTCTTTCTAATGCCACGAGTCTGATCCAAATTGGATTCTCCAAGGAAGAGTTATGCAAAATCTCCCACAGTGACCTGATTATAGACTAGTTCAGTAGAGCAAACTTGTACGACGTCACTGTTTCAACCTTTGGTTCTGAAAAATATAAACAAGAAACTACAGTCCGTCCTCTTTCAATAACTTCTTACGAAATTTCAATCTGATGCCCAGAGAGAAAGTTATGACGATTTTCCCCTAGGTCACTTGTTTGGAATGTAATTCAGGAGTCTGCAAAAAGACCAACTTCCTCAGATGGTATCTCCATAAATATAGCATGAATAGCTTTGAAATTCGAACCCAAGATTTAGCACGATTTTTTCGCATATGGGTTTTTTTTTTAGCTTCTGAAATGTCGCGGAAATTTTTTTATAGAGAAAATGCCAAGATGACCTATTTGGAGCAGCGAAAACCTATAATCCAAACCTCTAATACCAAATGTTATGAAACCAGCTCAAGAAAAGATAGATCAACATGTTAGAATTCAGCCTCTTCGAGGGGGTAACCTCCTTTACATTACATAAATGAACAATTCTTGGATGATTCAAATGAAAAAACCTCCTTTCTATATATAAGACTCTAAGGAGTCACAATATAACCCAACCGTCCTAACAATAATAATATAAAGCCACAAAAATAACAATAAAGGGATTGTATGGGGCATAGTAATAACAATATGGGGATAATAGGGGCACAACAATATTAATAAGGGATGCAACTACAACATTAATGGGGTAATCACTAGTATTATAGGGACCCAACACGTATCCCTCTAAGTACTCTTTCCAATGCCATAAGTCTTACAAATATTGGATTTTCCAAGAAAGAGTTATACCCAATCTCCCACAATGACCTGATTATAGACTGGTTCAGTGGAGTGAACTTGTACGAAGTCCCATGTGTCACTATTCCAACCTTCAACCCTGATACCAATACCCAACAAACTAATGTCTGTCCTCTTTCTATCAATTTTTATGAAATTTGAGTATGATGCTCAAAGAGAAAGTTACGACAGTTTCCCCAAGATAACCTTTTTGAAACGGAATTCAGGAGCCTGCAAAACCCCTAATTTACTCAGTTCATATCTCTGAAAATAAGCAGGAAATTTTCTAAAATTCAAATATGATGTTCATCATGATTCATCTCAAATGGGCTTTCCTTTCATCTTCTGAAGCTTCATAGAAAAAGTATTACCGTGACAATGCCATCATGGCTTGTTTGAAGCAACGAAAACCTAGAATCTAAAGCTATGATAACTAATGTTATGAAATCACCTCATAAAATAGAAGAAGAGATAGATCAATGACTTTAAAATAAGCCTCTTTGAGGGGGAAACCTCCTTTACATTACAAAAATGAATCCTTGGATGATACAAATAAAAAAAACTCCTTTCTATATATAGGAGTCTAAGGGTTCACAATATTATGAGAGATGAATTAATAGTAATAATGTAAGGGCACAATAACAATAATGGGCTTCTATGGGGCACAATACTAAAAATATGTGGACAACATCAGTACAACAATAACAATAAGTATCTACAATGACAATAATATTGGGGTAATACACTAGTATTATAGGGACCTAACAATCATTATCCTCACAAATGTAGCTAGTGCATTGCATAAACCAAATGGCATGACTAACCACTCATAGAAACATGGTCTAGTTTTGAAGGAAATTTTCTAGGTGTCCTCTTCTATGATCCAAACCTAGTGATATTAATACTTTAATTCCAATTTGGTTAAGTATTTTTCTTTCTACAGTGAATCGGGGACATCATATATCCTACGTAGGTGGTACCTATTCTTAAGTGTGATTTTTTTCAAAGACCTATAAGATATACACATTCACCAAGCCTCATCCTTCTTTGACACAATGATTTTGGGTGACCCACATGGTGATGTACTTGGTCGAATGACGCCATATTCTAGTAGCCACTAAAAGTGTTTTGTAACACCCCACCCCACATTTACCCATTTTTGTAAGCTCACCATGTTAACATGAGATGTTAGTTACTATGCTTAACCCAACCTCCAAAACCCAGTTATGGAAATGTGGTCTACTGGTCGAAAACTCACTACAAACTCTTAGAGATGCATAGTTACCCTCATACAAACTTGACTAACCCATGCGTTCATCTTCCATGAGCCAAGACCCACTTCTTAACCTATCTTATTTCTCAACTGCATGGATGAAGTTCTATTAGAGTGGCAACATGCTTTCAGCCACATGGATGACCCATTCTCACTGTGACTATAGCCACATGTATGACCCAACTTTAGTGTGATTGTGGTAGATGATTCTTAGTTATGGGACTGGCTCCAGAAAACTAAGCCAGTAATAATCCAACTATCCAGATCCTTCCATAAATATTTCAATAACCTGTAGAAGTCTTCATGCACTATCCTTAGTTTTTTCTATGGCTCATACTTTCCAAACACATGTTATTAATTTATTCACACACTTGATGATTATGGTACCTGTAAGTCATGAATTCATAATTGTTAATTGTTTCCTTAGTTTCATTAGGTGTTAATCAAGAAGACTTACTACAGTTTCTTACTAGCTGCATCAAATTCATATTAGCTCATGCATTCATAAAATATAACTATGAACCTGTCAAACCATGGAATAGAACCATAACAAGAGCACACCATATGATGAGAAATATATCATGCATATAAGAAACATTTAACTAGAATGAAGTCATGACAAACCAATCATAAAATCACACTTTAAACTAGAACATGTTCTTATTGATATCAATAGGAAATAAGATATATTAACCTATGCATAGTACTAACCAAGTCTGGGACTTCCATGTACCACCCCATCATAGATTTTGACTAAAGCATATAGTTATTCTAGCCCAATCACTCTTGTGCCATATTCCAAGCATGAATGTGAAATTACATGTGATAAACCAAACATAATCAAATAGAGAATCCAAAACACCTTTACCTTCGAGCCATAATCATTTCACCGAAACTGATCTAGAAATCATCAAAACCAATACAAGCTTGGATGCTTCAAGATTTATTCACCATACCCAGAGGATTTTTTTTATCTCCACACACCTTTTAAGAGCTTCCTAGAGAAATCCATATCCTCTCTCAACCCCTAGTATTTCCTTGATACCAACTAAACTGGATCCAAATCCATTGACAATTTAAATCTCTTACAAAATGAAAGCCCGCTATACCATGGCTATACATGAAATGGATAAGGCAAGGTTGTACATCACTATAAATCTAGGAAAATATCATGCCAATGATAAAATACATGACCAATAAACTAATGCATAAACCATGTATTCACATCCCAATAAGATAATAAAACATGAATCATGTTACTTACGAAATCCACTTGTTGGGTTCCCTTTCTTTGATGGATTTATGCCTGTGCTTACTATTGTCCACTATCTTAGTTTTCCCATCAGATTGAGGATGATAAGATGAGTTATGAGCTAACTGAGTACCCAGATAAGAAAATAATTCCATCCTAAAATTTCTAGTCAAAATGGGATCTCTGTCACTTCCAATAATCTTTGGGTTTCGATGTAGCTTTTGAATTGTTTCCATAAATGTAGTAGAAATTGCATTGGCTTTAAATGGATGAGATAATGCATAAACATGCACATGCTTGGTAACTCTATCAACTACCACCACGGTGACACTCTTTCCTTTCGACTTGGGTAAACCTATGATAAAATTCATTGAAACCTCCTCCCAACATTGACTTCGAATGAATAAATCTTGTAACATACCTGGGGTCTTAATTGCTTCAACTTTCTTTTGTTAACAAACCAAACATTCCCCCACAAACTTTTAAATATCACATTTAAGGCCATCCCAGAAAAAAAATCTTCTTAACCCTATGGTAAGTTTTTAAAAATCCCGAGTGACCTCCTAAGGGAGAGGTGTGCAATTCCAGAAAATATTTTGTTTGAGCGGGGAATTATTACAAAGGTATAAGTGATCTTTTTACCATAACAAACCATTTTTCCAGCTAAACGTATTAGATGTGTTAGGATCTTGCTGCACATTTTGACCTATGGTGTATTTTTTATCACAACTATAACAAATCCCTTTTCTGCTTTTTTCTTCCAATTGTTGTGGTGTCAACCTTGTAGGTTGTGGAAGACTAGGGGAAACAACACTTCCATCTTTATAGTTGTGAGTGGTAGGCTTCCTTGTTGCCATAATTTTTCTTGCCAACATGAATGTCTTCTTCAATGAATTAGGTTCCCAAAGGTGAATCTCATGTTGGATGTTATCCTTGAAAGTTGCTATGAATATATCAATCCTATGCTCTTATGGATTATCTTTTACCCTTATATTCAATTTTTGGAAGTCCTCAATGTGCTCCACCATTAAACCCTTTTGTTTGAGATTTATCAATTGAATAAAGAATGTGTTTCTCTTTGTATCCTCGTAATGTACTATCATTTCCTCCATAAAAATTGATGAGGTGACAATTTTTTTATGAGAGCAAAGCCATCGATACCATACAAACTAATTGTGTTGCAAATATAAAGTTGCAAAGCATACCTTTTGTGTGTTTTATACATTATGGAGATCGAAATGTTGTTCCATCTATAGTATCCAAGTTACGATATTCTTTCCATAAAAATTCCTCATATAGATATTCATAATGTGGTAGGTCTTCAATCCAACATTAGAGTCTATGAAATCAGGATTAACATTTATTTTGTTCCCATCATGAGTTTCCTTATAACCCTTTCACCATTAGTAAGCATTTCTTGTACAAACTTTATCAGATATATCTTCAAATATTCCATGTTTCTTTAATTTTTTCTTCTATACCACTGATATTAGCTTCCATTCCATTCTGTAAACCATCCATCTTAGCTTCAGTTACTTTTAGTGAGGGCGAAAATTGTTTCACTTGGTCTCATAATTTTGATATATCATGTTGCATTTCTTCCACTTCTTCATGTGTCATAGTAGTGATTTTCAGTTTCTTATCAAGTGTTACCATTTTATTTCTTTGGGGCATCAACTAATGATAATTTTCTTCACTGTGTACTTTTAATCACTTCAAACTAATTTTTCAAACAAAACTTATGCAAATTTTTAAAAAGACTACACACATTTTTTCGCTTTTTAGGCGTTTTATATTGAATCAATTGCATTTCTATAATTTTGGATCTCCAAGGTGTAAACTTGTGTCCTGTGGTATTGTTATGAAACCAGCTCAAGAAAAGCTAGAAAAGATAGATCAATGCCTTAGAAATTAGCCTCTTCGAGGGGGCAACCTCCTTTACATTACATAAATGAACAATTCTTGTATGATTCAAATGACAAAACCTCCTTTCTATATATAGGACTCTAAGGAGTCACAATATAGCCCAGCCGACCTAACAATAATAATATAAAGCCACAAAAATAACAATGGAGGGATTCTATGGGGCACAATAATAACAATATGGGGATAATAGGGGCACAACAATATTAATAAGGGATGAAACTACAATATTAATGGGGTAATCACTAGTATTATAGGGACCCAACATGCCCCTCTCCTTCAAAAGAGTGTTTCCCTCAATGCTTGAGTAGTTTCGAATGCTTCTGTATAAAATTCTCATCCTGCCATGTGGAATCTTCAGCGGATAAATTCTTCCACTTGATAAGATACTCTGAAATTGATCGATTTCGTAGTTGTCAAGTTCTTGTTTCAGTGACTACTTCTGGTTCCAACATAATTTTTCCTTCCTCATCATGTTATAGCAATATTGTTTCATCTGGGAGCTTGTTGCCTATAACCTTCTTTAAACATGAAACATGAAAAACTAGGTGCAATCGAGAAGCTGCAGGAAGCTCTAATTTGTATGCACCAATCTTTTGCAACACCTTGTACGGACCATAATACTTTGGTGATAATTTATTATCCTTCTTAGCTTGCTTGAGTGACATTTTCTTATATGGTTGTAGCCAGGAGTACCCAGTCACGTACATCAAAACTTCTTTCACTGCGATGTTGATCTTCCTGTTGTTTCATTCTATTCTGTGCCAACATGAGGTAATCCTTTAAGAGTTGCAAAACTTGTTTTTGATGTTCGATGTGATGTTCCACTGCTTGAACCTTAGAATTTTCTCTTAAATATGATGTGATGGATGGTGGCTGATATCCATAAAGTGCGATAAATGGAGTCACTTTTGTTGTTGTATGGAAGGAAGTGTTATACCACCATTCAGCCAGAGGCAACCATTTGACCCATTATGTCTGTTTATCAAATACAAAGCAATGAATATATCCTTCCAAACATTTGTTTACTATCTTAGTTTGCTCATCAGATTGAGGATGATAATATTAGCTATGAGCTAACTGAGTACCAAGACAAGAAAATTATTTTGTCCAAAAATTTCCAGTGAAAATGGGATCTCTGTCACTTACAATAATCTTTGGGTTTCCATGTAGCTTTTGAATTGTTTCCCTAAATGCAGTAGAAACTATACTTGCTTTAAATGGATGTGATAATACATAAAAGTGTGCATACTTGGTAAGTCTATCAACTACCACCATGATGACACTCCTTCCCTTTGACTTGGGTAAACCTGTGATAAAATCCATTGAAACCTCCTCCCAGTGTTGGCTTGGAATGGATAAAGGTTGGAATAGACCTGGGGTCTTAATTGTTTCAACTTTATTTTTTTGGAAAACCAAAGATTCTTCCACAAACTTTTGAATATCCAATTTAAGACCATCCCAAAAAAATTCCTTCTTAACCCTGTGGTAAGTTTTTAAAAATCTTGAGTGCCCTCCTAAGGGAGAAGTGTGCAATTCCATAAGAATCTTTTGTTTTAGCTGGGAATTCTTACAGAGGTATAGGCGATCTTTGTACCATAACGAATCATTTTTCCAGCTAAATGTATCAGACATACTGGAATCTTGTTGTAACTTTTGAATAAGTGCCCACACTTCTTCATCATTCTTCCATTCCTCCCTTGCTTTGTTTATCCAATCTAGTTGGTGTTGTGTTGTATAACAACCCCCCATTTCATAAAATTTTTCTTTCTAACTACAATATGAAATGGGTCCCTTTTAAACATATATGTGTAAATAAATTGGTATCAACTCATCATTAGAACATTCTTCATCAAAAGGTCCAATGGAAATGTTATATTATATACCTTTTGAACTAATGAAATCGGTCTTATGAATAAATATAAAATTCTTTATTATTGCGATAAAGAAATTGCAAGATCGCATTTCACAACAATAAAGAAAACATAATACAAAGACCCATTGACTTACTCCGATCCGAAAAGTGAACAACTATCGGTTATCGAGAAAGGCGAACAAAAAATATAATGGAAGGCCCTCCCCTATTTCTTCGATGCGATATCGCTATCGGCAATCGGGGGATATAACACAATGCATGTTTAAGACACCTTTAAATCTCCCGATGCGATAAGGTGTATCGCCATTGGGGATTGGCGATTTTTGCAATAAAATAAGTAATACAACCCGAGCTCATCCCCGATTGCAATCCGATAAATCAAGGTGAGTTTCAAAATAGATTTAAAAGGCTTGCGTGCATTATTTTGGATTATTATTAAAGCCTTCCCGTTCACTTCATCAATCGCCGATAGCGATTTACTTTTGATTATCTGCCAAAAAACCCAAGCCATGCTTGAATGAATCATTCGGCATATAAACGATATGATGGGTGTTGAAAACTCCTTTACGATGATTGACAGGTTAAGCAGCCAATTAATTAAGTAGTTATGCCGAAATCTTCCCTGAGATTGTATTTGCGGCAGTGTCACTATAATATTTCATTATTCGCTAATTGATATAATTCTTTCATATTGGCTCACACTACCTATTCTATGTATCACGTTCATTTCATTCCTTGTTCAGAACTCCACTGAAATAGCAAATTCGAACCAAATGGGAAAGAAATCCAAGAGATCCGCGGCAGCAGCAGCTCCCGCAGTAACAGTGAAACCCACCAGTGATCTAGGACCAAGCAGAAAGGGTTTTATTTCAGACACTACATGTCTTGTCCTTGGAAACACAAGTTGGTAAAGTATATATAATTTAATTGAAGCAGAGGAGTCTGAGATAGTACCAGTACAAGCTACCGCAGATTCAACTAGAAAATCAGAGGCTTCCCTTAAAGATTTAGCTGATTCATATCTGCATAAAATAGCAGCACGTGAGAAAATTCTTCCATACACTGATGTAGTACGATGGGCAGTAGAGGAGATCCCAGTTTTAAATAGAACATTTTGCACAGTTAACGGAAGGATTGTTGGCTCATTTCAGCCTGATGACTTAAGGAAAATGTATCACTTGCCTAAACCTCAAAAGAAATACAATAAAGCATTTCTTGAGAAGTTCGCAAGCGAGAATGATACTGAATCGACCCCAATTCGGGAGTGGAGACAGAACCCCGCAAGGCATAAACATGAATCTTCAAGTAAGTACTCTGTAGATTCATTATGTTCTCCTTACTGTTATGCCGGGGCAATGATGTGTAGAATTTGGGGATTGCATGATTCTGTAAAGTTCACTATTGAAATGGTTCCTTTAATGGAAGCAGTAGTTAACAGTGAAGTAATGGATTGGGCAAACATATTGTCAGATAAATTAGCCACTGCAATTCTTGAGTTTAGATTAAAAACTCGCGTGACCGACAGGTCTATTCCTCTATTTTATTATAGTGCTTATATTTTAGATACTCTTTGTTTCAATTTTGAATTTCCTGTACTTGGGTGGAGATGGACTTCACAAGACCCCATGCCAATTCACATATATCATCAAAAGTTATGGAAGGCACACTATAAGGACCACTTGTACCAAATCTATAATGGTTTTATGTTACCTATCTGTTATGCCATTTTTGATAAGCCTACCCCAAAGATTTCTTTGGAAGTAGAGGTTGACCTAACCACTGTAGGAAATTGGTTTGGGGAAGACAAGTTCACATACATAAGGGTTTTTGGTAGCCTTGCAAGACCTCATGTCCTTCCTCTGTATGTACCTGAAAATCTATTAGCCCGAGATTTGGCCTACCAAATAACAACAAAAGGAACATCCAAGACTCTTAGGAATTCTAAAAATCAGGCTTGGCCCACTTTTCCTTTGAGATGCGGTGTTTATACTCTACACGACTACAAGCATGTGGAGAAGGAGGCAGAAAAAATAAACATGCTCAATCTTGCAACCATTCCTAATAGGCAATTCGATCCAAGGAAAGTTTCCTATACTGTGCTTGAACAAGCCAAACTTACAAGGTTTGATCATGAAAAAGATGAATTTGATGATCTGTTTTCTTCCACAGAATCATTATTCCAGGTACAAACGCTGGCCAAAATAAGATATAACGATGAAAGGCTAGTAGAATTTAATAGGCTCAGAGAATAGAGGTTGCAAACTCTACCTCTGTACTTATTAGCTACTACGGCAACAACATAGTCAAGCAAGCCTGAACAACAAATTATTTACAAACCTCCTGCTGTAGGGAAGATTCTCGAAAGAGGAAAAGAACCAAAGCAGGAGAAAGAGTACGAGAAAGAGCAGAAAAAAGAACAAGACAAAGGCAGCGAAAATATCAATATGGATACTCAGATTGATCCTAAACTCCTCCAAGAATGGCAATAATTTGACTCTATTATAAGCAATCTGGAAGGTCCACAAGGTGCCAACACACCCAAAGTAACAGATGGACAAGATACAACGTCAACAATGGTTCCAAATGAAGGAACTAGTGGCCTACCCACTAGCACAGATGTAGAAATGATTCCAAAAGATCCATCCGATCAAATTATTTTGCAGATAGAAGACATACCTCCATTAGATGTCTTTTATAGTCCCAAACACAGGGCTGTAGTGAAAATACAGAGGAAAAGGAGAAGAGTTGATCAATCTTCCATGTTTCCAGCACAAACAGAGACAACTAATGTAGTGTGGAAAGAAGATTTTAACCCTTCCGATGACCTTACAAAACTTTCTTAGTATGCCAGAGCTTATTCGGCAATCACTATGGATAAGGCATCAGAAGTAAGTAATATACTTAAATAAAAGGACCAAGCAATTGTTTCGTTGCAATCGTAGGTGTCCGAAGCACAACAAAAAATTGAACAGTTGGAACAACAACTATCAACATAGCAGCAAATAAACAATCAATTGAATAAGCAATTGCTTGAGGAGAAACAGAGGATAGACTCAAGCACAATACAAAAGCAAAAGGAATTATCCGAAGCATTGGCTAGGTTAAAGACAATGAATGAACAAATGATGAAAACGAAAGACAAGCAAATTGCTCAACTGTCACATCAAGTAGAGAAGTTCAAGAGTCTTCCGCAACCAGTAGATTTCAAGTCTGAAGCTCTACAGATCAATAAAGCATTGGTTACACAGTTAAGACTGCTATGTCATAACATTTCTCCAGTTGAGCCCCTTTGTGATATAACTGCATCAATAATTGACAAATCAGTCGATGCTAGGCAGGATTTGGAACAGATCGATGAGACTCTAACAAACTTTCTTGCTTGGCAAGACACCAATGAAGGGCAGGCCACAAATCTGCCTAAAATTCTAGAGTCACACAAGAAGATCCTTTTCTTAGAATGACAGTCAGAGCTAATGAAAGAAGAGAGAGAAATTTCAAGATGTAGATTATCTACAAGTAATTTAATTTAGTTAATCAATAACACTCTTTATCTGTCTAACGTGATTTCGCAGTGCACTCCAGGTAAATTGCTATCAGCCAAAACATTGGAACAAGCATGCAATCAAGAATTGGGGAAGAATGGAAGATTAATTATCGGCATCCAAAGTTTAACTTGGGATACCTATTGATTTTTCTTAGTAAAACCATACATTCAAAGGGATACCCTCAAATGTTTAACCAATGTGATCGGTTGTATCATTCCTGAAATCCATGATGCCACATACTTAGCTCAACTGCATTCTCGTCTCAATCGTCCTCTAGAATTGGAACCGATGTTTGCAATCTGCTAGCTCAAATCAAAAGGAGATCATCTGAAACAATGAATCATGCTGCCGACTGCAAACAAACCTATTGTTGAGAAGATACTCATGATTTAGTTGTACCAATTAATAGCATTTTATTTTTGTAATTAGTTAGTTTAATTAGTATTTATAGACCTGTTGATGCCTCGAAAATCGCTGCAACAACAATGGGGGATAACCACCCGGTCCGGACCTTAAAGCAGCTCCTTTCCGTTTGGTGTGGTGGCTCCGACTGGTTTAACTAGGTCCAGTTACCTTCTCCCTATCGCTATTGGTTTATGATGTATCTTTAACTACCAATAGACAGGGATACCAGATCACTTCTTCTTGCTGATCAGGCAAGAGAATGACCCTTAAGCTGATTTGGGTTCAGCCAAGCCACAACTAAAGTTTTGCCTCCTTGAGAAGAGGACTTCAAATAATGTAGAATTTACTCTAAATGCAAGTTTATTCTATGATACAAGCAAAAGAAACTAATCTAAATCCTATCTTAATTAGGCAGATATAGATCTAACCCAACTAAGAGCAAAATAATTAAAGTATTGGGATTTAAATATGTCTTGTTTATAATGAATATCAAGTTAATGAAGTAGTTCAATTAACTGATATTATGGTTACCAAAACACATTCTATTGAGACCTTAAAACTTGAAATAATAAACCAATAACATTTCAGGAAGTAGTTCAAAAAAATGATATTGATTATCAAATCAATAAATCCAATAATTGAATAATGATATGTGGAAATAGTTCACAACACATTACCATTCAATAAATCAGTTTTATAAGACAGATTTATGAGTAAATAGTTACTCAAAAATCAGATTTTAATTCCTAAGAACAAAGATACCTAATAACAATATTGAGACAAATTACCCATGTTGACAATAGTGCACAAACATGAATAAAATGAGACATTCATGTTACCATAAAAATGAAACTGATATTTGAAACAATAGTATTAAAAATACCAATTTATTGCATCCATTTCTCTGATCTTGGTCTTTAACAGTCCTTTACATTGCTTGAACTTTTGTCTTCAAAACTAGAGCGACAATAGTGCAAACTCTGCCCCTCATACATAATTCAAGATACAAAGAAAAATCCTCAATAATCCCCAGATCTGAGATTTTCTCTCCTCTCTCCTATAACTCTAAATTCCTATTACATTAGTGCTTTTAGAAGTCTAGAATTGCAGAGGAGAGCAGCCCCTTATTATATTCTGCAATCTATTACTTATACTATTTGTGAAGGAATTCTTGAGAGAAGAGTTTGTTGAAGAGAAATCTGCTAAATCCAATTTTACTTGCTCAAAACTCTGATCTTCAATTGCTGGAGCATTCTCATTGATTGAGATCTTTTTCTCCATATTTCTTCCACTGTTTTCCTGCAAAAATAAATCAAAATAAATTAAAATGCAACAATAAAATCAACATGGTATTGTTGGCATTTAAATCAAATCCAATCAAATTCCATTTAAATAAAAAATTGAAAATAAAATATAAAGTTTCTCTTGATGCCTGTGATGGTTTAATTGGCCAGAGATATGATTAACCAATGGATCTGCAATTAGAAGAGGTTTTGGACAAATGAAAATGAAGAAAATATCTCAGAAAATTGATTTTGTTTTCAAAATTCGGAGCTTGATCTTCTGCCTGATTTTTGACCTAATAAATGATTAAATATGTTAGTGGAACCTCCTCAGAAATATTCTCCTTGATTTTATCTTTCCAATGAGCCGTCCTGAGCCTCATTTGGCCAAATATAACTCAATCTATAAGCCTCCAAAGTTGATGGATCAAATCTGTCATGAATCTGGAAATTCTGTTGCTGGGCTAAAAATATTGTAATTAAAAACTAATGCGAAATTAGTCTCTAATTAATTCTAATTTGATTTCTAATTATAAAATAATTGTTAATTAATATTAATCTATTTATTAATTGATATCTAATTAACTAAAATATTAACTATTTATAAACTAATTAACAAATTAATCCATTTAATAATTAATAATAAT
>APFE031511790.1:2402-17048 GCA_000404065.3 Pinus taeda | reverse complement strand
TGATACTTTGCCAACTTCTCTTGATTGGTAATCTCTTCCTTAAATATGTTTACCTTTATAATAAGAAAATCAAATTCTACTAAGAGATTTAAGAAAAAGCTAATAGATGATTATAAACAATTTTTCTTCATGTATCCTGACCATTGTTAGGTAACAAATAGGTCTTCCATATAAATAATGACAAAGTCACCAAAATCAAAACTGAAATCCAAAGAAAGTAATTCTTATGCTAAAATGAGAAAAAAAATCAGCAAACGAAATTAAAATGAAGAAATGTGAAAAATGAAAGAAAATCCAAGTTTCAAAAGATAAACTCAAACAAGAATGCTTATACCAATGTCTCAACAATATGAAGAAAAAGAAAATAATAGTGTAATCAATCATTCTCATGTCGAGATTGGGTAAATCATACCTTGCAGGGTTGTGAGTGTTTCACGTTTTTTGAATATCAGCGATGATAAAATTCAGCCACAATGAAAACCTTTCTGTCTTATATTATTCTTCTTGTTTCAAAGCATCATCTTAATAATTTTTTAAATAACATGAATGCTTAAAGAAACAAACTAAAGGTTCAGAAATTCCCTGGTGTATTTGTTTTGACGAAGATTATCGTTGCTTCTTGAAATAAAGCCAGGAGAAGAGTATGAGACCTTGAAAATCTGATTTGGCAGAAGATTGAAAGATTTTGTGAAGAGCTGCAAAACAGAGTTTTATATCAGCATAATTTAAAAACAAAAATGAAACTAGAGTGATGAAATGGAAATTAATGAAAGTGGGTACATGAATATTACCATTGGATAATTTCTTTTGATCTTACCTGAAAGGTATCAGTTTCTCCAAACTAGCTGACTTCTTATTTTAATTAACATTAAAAACATGAAGAAGTCAAACTAACCAAAATCCTATAACCCAAGATCATTATTTATTTCACTTACACTAAAGCAAGCAGTAAAATGTAAAAATGGAATGTTTAATGCTCAAGGGAGTTGAAATTAAAACAAATGCATCAGAAATGAGAATGAGAATTTGCAGCAATGACTATTTCTCAAAATATTATTAGTTTCATATACAAAATCAAGACCAAATCCAAGATGATAAAATTTAAATATGAAAATAGAGAGGTCTTGAATTCCATTTTCAATTATGGACTTATATATTTGAAACTGAAATATATCAAAATGATTTAAATGTACTGCAAATTCGTCATTAACTGCTTTCTTACCATAATTATTACCCACGCTAGCTTTTAAAATAACACATCGTTGTATCGGATGATTCACATCAAATGTCTATTTACCATGCTTGAATTTTAATTTGCAAGACTTCACTTTTGTTGCTATGCCATGTATCGATTAAATGTTAATGGCTCAAAGGCATGCATTGGAAGCTATCACATCGGAGATTGCAATGGCAAATTTTCGATAAGAACATGTGCAATGAAATGAAGCGATCGCATCATTAAAGAAATATTATATCGGAGATCGGAGAATTAATTGCATCGTGCTTCCCATATCGCAAAACACACATTGTAGATTCAGAGAAGTGATGTGAGCATAAAAAATGTGATGAAATGATTGCAATATCGGCGATGCGATGGATGACGTAGCTAATTGGCAATCAACAAACTTTGGGTACCCGTTGTAACACAATATAATTCCTTCGATGCCGATATGATGAAGAGCGGACCCGATTATTTTTTATGATGGGATTTTAATAACATATCGGAACCGAGATATCGGTCTCTTTTAAAGTTATGCTCCTACCATTATTGTGATTGAGCGGACACGATATTTTATGAATTTGATTTGAATTTCATATCGGGTCCAGAATTATGTGTTTATCGCAATATTGGTAAAGTCAATTATCGGAGATCGGTGATTCATGTTCATGGAAGTATACTTCACTTGGAAAGCTCCGATATGCGAAATTCAATATGGCATATGAGTAAGATAATACATCGGAGGTCTTTGATGAACAATTTGTTATCAAAAGAAATACTAAGAACTACTTCCGATGAAATCTTATGATGCGAATGGTCTTATGATATTTCTTGAAATTTCAATTGGGTTTTCTAATGAATGAAAGCAAAGATACAAAAATGCTTAAATTCTAATGAATCAGAATTGAATTTCCCTGAACCTGTTTGCAAATTTGAAATGAGTTTGCTACTTACTTCAAGTTTTGAAAAGAAATAAAAACCTGCAAATAAAACAGAACACGAATAAAAAATAAGCTAAGAAAAATAGAAAGTAATAAGCGATGAGAACGAACTTGTAAATGTGTACCTGGAAGGAAATTGCCTGCAGATTTTACCTCATAAATCTTCAAATTCTTCCTTTGGTTTATCAAAAATTTTCTTTCGTTTAAAATCACCTCATTATTTATTCTAAATCTAAGTGTGTAATCAGTCTAAATAAAATATGTTTATTGATGTCCGTGGAATATAAAATTTACCAGAAATAAATATGAAACTATGCTTCCCTTTCGAAGTGAAACAACAATTTATTACCTCTGCTCATTCCGAATTAATCTTGAGAAAAATTTGTATTGTTATGGTGACTATTCAATAATGCATTTAGTAAATAAACATGATGCGTTTTACAGCATCAGATAATAAACTAAATATTAGAATGAGATTAAGCCACTAATTGTAGAAAAATATCAAAATAGATTTAAATGTGTGCACTCGGCAAAATGGGCATCCTTAAGATCATCTTTTGGCAAATTCCGAGGAAGATAATATGAACTTCATATGATTACCGTGAAAGGTTAGACTGACTAATAATGCTTGAATTAGAATTAGGCTTATCATAGTCAATCATACATCTCATGGGATAATGGGATCATGAAGCTTTTATATCCTCAAATCCTTACCATATAAATTTCAAAAAAAAATCTTAGAAGGAAATCTCGAAATAAAAAAAAAGTGGCTTTGAGGCAATCGATACCAAGTGCAACTTTAATTGAATTTAATCAAGACATTATTCAAAATAGGCAGAGTAGAGATATCGCTATAAGAAATTTCAAAAAGGAAAGCAAGAATTAAAACTTTCTGATAAGGAAAAATGTTTCCACTGAACATGTATGAGAATGCTAATTGCTTTGTTTTATTTTTTACTCTACAGAACTATTGCAAATAAATTAACTACATAAAACAAGCTAACTAAATTAATTCTACTCATATTCTAACCATATACATGAAAATGACTAAGTATAGTCATATTTCCAGTGTAGCCATTTTCTCAATTTTATTCCTGTGTTTATGTACAGTTCAAATGTTAGTAATAAAAATACAAATCTAATTAAACTAAGAAAATTAAATATGAAATCAAAATGTACAGTTATTGTTAGTAACTGATTTAAAATCTCTTTCTCATGAAATTTCCTTTCCAATTCGTTACCAATTGGATCACAAAAATCTCGATGGATTTCCATTAATAATTGGGAAATGTTCAAAAGAGGAGATCACAGGCCAAATTGTGGATATGAGTTTTCAAATTCAAAGGCCTGGAAAAAATTGTTAGTGTTATGTACAAATGTTAAGCTATTAACCATTTCATTTGAGAGAAAAATTTCCGAATATTTTTCAAATTAATTAATGAAAAATGGATGGAAATCTTTCAAATGAAATGGAAAATTATTAATTGAATTAAATTGCTGGCCAGATTGCAAAAATACATTCTCTTGTTGACATTGCCTTTGAAAAGATAGAAGCTTTTGATGAAACATTAGCATTGATTTAAATTGGAATATTAATATCTTTTGATGCTGATGATTATAATATGAAACTTGAATTTCCCAATTGGGCAATGCATCAATTGAGTGTTTGATAGTAAGGTGTTCAATATGCCAGCGAAAAGTGTGAAAATTTTGCAAAATAAAATCAGAAAATAAATCTAAATTTAAACAAAATAACTAAGGAAATAAAAATAAAATGAAATTACTATTTTTACAACTAATGTTACAGCACAATTGGGATTGTTTTGAAATGATTTCATTTTCACAAGGATTGGCCAGAATTATGGAATTTGAAAAATTTTGAATTCCAACTTGTGAATAAGAAAACGAATTATGATTATGAGTAGGAATGAGAGTTTGATCATGATATGAATCATAAATTGGAATGTTTTCTTGAATAATGAAATCATGAAGATAATTTGCTACTCTAAAATGAGGATTGGTTGGAATAATTTCTACATCGAAACGTTCCTCATTTATAGATGTTATTTGAATTTTATCATGAGGATTATTTTGAGAAAAATTGAAATCAACATCCTCAATATCAAAGTAATCATCATAAATGACCTCACAAGATTCTGTAGAATTCCCTTCAATCTCATCCAATATATCTAAACAAGGAGGAACAAAAATCTCATGTTCATTAGTGGCAAAAGAATGATCATTAATTGCTTCTCTGTCTTGATAAAAACTTGATGGTAATTCATTTAGATCAACCTCTGTATTTTCTGAAATATCATTAATATCAAGAGGGGAAAATTACCATCATTAAAAATATCAGGATAAAGGGAAAAATGTGAACCTGAAACAATGCATTTAAAACTGTCTCTGTTTGAGAACTCTTGTGCATTATGCTCATTGTAAATTTCAGATTCCAAATCATTCCTTTGCATACGCATGCTTTCTTGAAGAACGCTGCTTTGCTGCTCTGATCTCGGCATTTGCTCATCATGGAAAAATTCAAAAATTTGTACAACAGTTTGCATTTTGATTGCTGCTTGTACTTGCTGATTTGCGATCTGATTTTCCGAATTGACCGCAAAGTAACTTTCAGATTTCAAGGCAGCTCTTTCTCCAAAATTGTTTTTGTTGTCTTCTTGCATTCGAATAGAAATATCTTCCAAGCTTTGTGAAACCACTTCATCACAATTTATTTGCACATCCAAATTGGGATTCTCATTTATATTGGAAGGAGATGGAACAAAGCTTGAATTAATTTCATATGGATTGGGAATGGGAGGAAGAGAACAAATATATTCAAACCAATCTAATGATTCTTCTTCCGTAGGGTTATCTTCGTCTTTAAATCTTAAGCAATTCAAATGAAATCGAATATTAAAATCATTAACAGACTCATTTTCAAACCTTCGTAGATATTCAATTTCCTCACATACCTGTTCATAATCATAGCCGTCAAATTTACATATGAAAATTGTAACAAATTGATCCCAGCTGTGGATTGAGGCAACTGGAAGAGTTCTACACCAGTTTTTGGCTTTTGCCGCAAATGTGAGAGTAACAATTCTGCGTAAAATGCCTTCATCAATTCCTTGAAAATCATATTTTGAAACATTTTGAATAAATTGAAAGACATGATTAAAAGCAGAAGAATTTCTCTTACCATTAAATTTTACCTGAGACAAGAGTCTTACCACTTCAGGTGGAGTATTGGAGGATGCACGTCCATGGATACAACTCCAAATTGGAAGTTTGAGAGGAGTCATTGCAATAAATAAAATATTAAAATTGAAAGGACTCCAATAGACAAAAAATCTCAGGCCCTTCTTCTAGCGCCAAAAGTGTTGATGCCTCGAAAATCGCTGCAACAACATTGGGGGATAACCACCCGGTCCGGACCTTAAAGCAGCTACTTTTCCGTTTGGTGTGGTGGCTCCCACTGGTTTAACTAGGTCCAGTTACCTTCTCCCTATTGCTATTGGTTTATAATGTATCTTTAACTACCAATAGACAGAGATATTAGATCACTTCTTCTTGTATCTTTAACTACCAATAGACAGAGATATCAGATCACTTCTTCTTGTTGATCAGGCAAAAGAATGACCCTTAAGCTGATTTGGGTTCAGCCAAGCCACAACTAAAATTTTGCCTCTTTGAGGAGAGGACTTAAGAGAATGTATAATTTACTCTAAATGCAAGCTTATTCTATGATGCAAGCAAAAGAAAATAATCTAAATCCTAATCTTAATTAGGCAGATATAGATCTAACCCAACTAAGAGCAAGATAATTAAAATATTGGGTTTTAAACATGTCTTGTTTATGATGAATATCAAGTTAATGAAGTAGTTCAATTAACTGATATTATGGTTACCAAAAAACATCCTATTGAGACCTCTTAACTGAAATAATAAACCAGCAACATTCAGGAAGTAGTTCACAAAAATGTTATTAATTATCAAATCAGTAAATCCAATAATTGAATAATGACATGTGGAAATAGTTCACAAAATTACCATTCAATAAATCAGTTTTATAAGACAGATTTATGAGTAAATAGTTACTCAAAAATCAGATTTTAAGTCATAAGAAAAGAGATACCTAATAACAATATTGAGACAAATTATCCATATTGACAATAGTGCACAAACATGAATAAAATGAGACATTCTTGTTACCATAAAATGAAACTGATATTTGAAACAGTAGTATTGGAAATACCAATTTATTGCATCCATTTCTCTATCCTTGGTCTCCAACAACTCTTTACATTACTTGAACTTCTACTTTCAAAGCTAAAGCCACAATAGTGCAAGCTTTGCCCTTCATGCATAATTCAATATACAAAGGGAAAATCCTCAATAATCCCCAGATCTGAGATTTTCTCTCCTCCCTCCTACAACTCTAAATTCCAATTACAATAGTGCTTTTAGAAGTCTAAAATTGCAGAGGAGAGAAGCCCCTTATTACATTCTGCAATCTATTATTTATACTATTTGCAAAGAAATTTTGGAGAGGAAAGTTTGTTGAAGATAAATCTACCAAATACAATTTTATTTGTTCAAAATTCCAATCTTTAATTGCTGGAGCCTTCTCATTGATTGAAATCATTTTCTCCATATTTCTTCCACTGTTTTCCTGCAAAAAGAAATCAAAATAAATTAAGATGCAACAATAAAATCAAAATATTATTTCTGGCATTTAAATCAAATTCAATCAAATTATATTTAAATAAATAATTGAAAATAAAATATAAGCTCTCTATTGATGCTTGGGATGGTTTGATTGGCAAATGATATCATTGACCAATGGATCTGCAATTAGAAGAGGCTTTGGACAAATTAAATTGAAGAAAATAACTCAGAAAATTGATTTTGTTTCCAAAATTCAGAGTCTGATTTTCTGCCTGATTTTTGTCCCCATAAATGATTATATCTGTTAGTGAAACCTCCTCCAAAATGTTCTCCTTGATTTTCTCTTTCCAATGAGCCGTCCCGGGCTTCATTAGCCAAGTATAACTCAATTTATGAGCCTCGAAAGTTGATGCATCAAATCTGGCATGAATCTGGAAATTCTGTTGCTGGGCTAAAAAAAATCAAAATTCTCATTAAAAATTAAATCCTAAAGTAGAATTCTAATTAATTCTAAATTAATGGTTAAATTTATAAAATAAACTATTATTAATAAACTAATATAAGTAACTAACTGATATTTAATTAACTATTTATAAACCAATTTAATTTAATTTAAAAAACTAATTAATATTAATCTGAATGATATTTATTTTTTAATTAAATTCTATATAATAATTAATTCTAATTAATTTAAAACTTTATTATTAAATATATAAACTATTTTAAATAAATAAAAACAACTAACCTACCTTACTTTACTTACCTTTCCTCACTTATTCACCATCGTATGAGTGAGTTTTTTAAAGAAATGCATGTTATAAAATTTATGCCTTTTAATTCACCATGGTTTGACTCTTCGCAATCGGAGAGTCGGAAGTATGGAGGCCCTCAAACTTTTCATCATGCCAAAGTCCCGATGCGATGGAAAACAAATCGGCAATCGGCGTCGGGAGGGTATCGAGGTTCATAAGTTTGGCTCAATGCAAAATCCTCGGTCCGATATCGGCATCAGGGTATGATATGTATCGGAGCTTTTTAAAATGTGTTCCAAACAAGACTTCTGATGCGATACAATATAAAATTAATGTTTTGTTTTGATTTTATTTTAATGAAATTTAGTTATGAAATTAACTAAACTACAGCCACTTGAAAAATAAATGAAAAATAAACTACAGTCACTTGAATGTTTGGATTTTTGGGATTAGGATTTGATTTGGAAATTGGAGTGAATTTCTTAAAATCCTGATAATTAATGGTTTGGCTGCATAACTAAAAATGGAAAAATGTTAGTAAAACTCTCTACGAGTTAATATTTAAACTGAATGCATTATTGAACTAATTTATTTACAAAATGCGATATTATACATTTTATACATTTTTTAACCCAGGCTAGGTAAATGATGAGACTTTAAAGGAGTGCCATTTTCAAACCAGTTGGCCAAATGAGGCGAAACAAGCGTCAATGGGAAGCCTATAAACAATTGATTCTAACAAAGCAATCAAAACAAGAATCCAAAGAAAACTAAAAATTAACAAAAGCGTAGGGCAATCAACTAAATAAAAATCCAGAAAGGTGTTTAGCCAAAATTTTAATAGAAAGGGTCCCCATTATTTGAAATGAACAAGTCAAAAATGGGGGGGTTGTGTTTTTACCACAACAGGACCCTATCTAGATAGCAGTGGCTGGAGATTCTTAGGTGAGCACTATGATAGTTGGATGGGGGTTGCTAACGTTTGTTCAGAACCCCTTTCTTGTATCACAGGATGAGTTCCTGCATTTGTGATACAAAGATGCGATCTAGATTAAGAGGTATTCAAGATTGGGGGTAGAGACTTGATATTCATTACTGTAGTAGATGTCTACTTCATTACAGGATTGGTGCCTCATGGAGAGGTACTACCAATGCGACTTGCCCATGGTCAGGTGGACGTATAAGTGTGGGTAAGCACCCACTGTGGGTCTAATGCTATTGATCGGGGATGTGTCCATATTGACATCATTTTGGATTTAGCTCAGTGAGCCGTTCTCACAAGGATTTTGCACCTTGCTAGGTTAACATCCCCTTAGTGTGTTACTGGACCACATACTTTCATCCTTCAAAAATTTTAGGAGGGCCACTTCTATGATTGGGATAGCTTCGTATTTAGGGGGATGACAACACAACTTACATAGGTGCGTAGGGGGAAGTCACATAGTTATTGCTATGCCAACTTACTTCGCAACATCCTCTATGAGAGGATCATGATGTTGCATCCTATACTAGGGGTGTTGTGAGGGCCAGCGAGAGAGTCACAGATATGATGGTGGGTCCTTGTGATGCCTTTTGTAGGAGGGGGTTAGGTGGGGTGATACTGTAACTTCACAATAAAGGGTTGGTTTATATCCAACCCTTAGATGATTCTAGAGTACCCATACTCTGGCATGGATTTTGAGGGGAGATCCAGATATGGGATTTTTTGGGTGTGGATCTTGATTATCTTCTTGATTGTTCATAGTTTTTTTGTTTCAACTGCATTGGATCCCTATTCCTAACAGGCAACAATGTCACCAATTTAATCACCATAAGGGGGGTCGATGGGGGATGATGATGAACTTTATGAGCCCCCCTACTAGAGGTTCAAGGGCAGTGCCCCCTAAGCTAAAAATAGATGAAATTATTCCTTGTAAAATATTGTAGTTTCATAGTTAGTCTAGGCCATTCATTAGGTGGATGATTTGACTGTAGAAGTTATATTTAATTTAGGTATTTTTTCCCTAAAAGGAAACCCCTCAGTTTATATGAGGGAATTATATTTCGGCTATGTATTATTGTTCTGAGCAAGAGAGAAAGAGGAAGTTGTGTGAGATAAAAGAGGAAATTACAACGGATCTGTTATAGGTTTTATCTCTTCATTTTGTTGGATAATATGAAAGGAAGGACTAGATGTTTCTCTATGAAGGTATCCTAAATTGGGTGAACCACGTATGCATGTGTTTCTCTTGTTCTAAACATTTATGTATTTGTTTTTATGCAATATTTTATGTATTTCATTGCTCAGTTATAATTTCTAACATCTGGTATCAAAGTCAAATATCTATTTGTCTAATAAACTTGCAGGAGAGAAGGGTTCCTAGTTCGAGTGGGAGTAATGAAAGAAGATGGTAGGTTTAGGGTCGAGAAACTTAATGACCAATAATACTAGCTATGGAATATGTAGATGGAATATTATATATATTATAAATATCTGTACCTACCATTGAGTGGAAAAACAAAGAAGTCGACGAGTATGATGGACACAAAATGGGAGATTCGCGATAGAAAGGAAATAGGAAAAATATGATTGTGTCTAGCAGCATAGCTAGCATTCAAAATTTCAAAGGAAATGACAACATAAGATTTAATGATGATATTGGAAAAAATATATGCAAAACCCTTGGCCTCAAATAATCTATTTCTTATGAAGCGTCTATTTAATATGAAGATGTCAAAAGGTGCATCTGTTACTAATCATTTAAATCAATTTAATGTAGTTACCAATCAATTAAGTTCTGTAGGGGTAAATTTTGATGATGAAGTTATGGCTCGATTATTTTTGTGCTCATTACTAGAATGTTGGAATGGCTTAGTTATGGCTATTAGTGACTCTATCTCTGGATCTAGTACTTTAAAGTTTGATGATATTGTTGGTTGCATCCTTAGCAAGGAAATGTGGCGGAAAAGCTCCAGCGAGTCATCAGGTAATGCTTTGACCTGAGAGGCAAGGGGAAGAAAAATGGAAAGAGGAAGGAGCCATAGAAATCATAGTAAGTTAAGAAAAGGAAGATCCAAATATAGATCAGTGATAGTGTGCTGGAGATTTGGGAAGTAAGGAAACATAAATAAAGACTGCAAATATCGGAAGGGAAAGGAATGAGATGGACAACAAGATAACAATCATGAAGTGAATGTGATAGGTGATGTGTTATGAGATGATTCGATTATTTCATTAGAGAATATTATTGACGACTGGGTGGTAGATTTATGGGCCTCATTCCATGCCACACTTGACAGGAAACATTTTCATGACTATGTTCAAGGAGATTTTGGAGAGATTCATCTCGTTGATGATAAACCCTATAAAATCATTGGAATGGGTAATGTTTTTATAAAGAAAAAAAATGGAAACCTATGGCTATTGAAGGAGGTAAGGCATGTTCCAGCTCTGAAGAAAAATCTAATTTCAATGGGGCAGTTAGGTGGTGAACACTATGTAACTACATTCACAGACAAAACTTCGAAGGTTGCTAAAGGAGCCTTGGTAATAGAAAAAGGAGAAAAATTTGGTACGGTGTCTTTAATGGTATTTATAATTATTTTAATGCATTAACCTCCAAAGGATCAAATATGACATTGTGGCATCATAGGATTGGGCACATGAGTTAGAAAGGAATGCATATTCTTCACTAAAGTATTTTTTTTCCAAGTTTGAAGCATGTTGATTTGGATTTTTGGAAAATTGTGTTTACAAAAAACAAAAAAGAGTCAGATTTATTAGAGTTGGGAAGGAAAATAAGAGTGAAAAATTAGATCTTGTGCATATAGATGTATGGGGACCTTCTCAGGTATCATCTCTTGGTGGTTATCACTATTATGTTACTTTTATTGATGATGCAACTAAGAAAACCTGGATTTATTGTATTAAGAATAAACCTGATGTATTTGATACTTTCAAGAAATGGAAGGCTTTGGTTTAGAATGAGATAAGAAAGATGTTGAAGAGTCTCATATCAGATAATGGAGGTGAATACTACAGCAAACAGTTTGATAAATACTATTTAACACATAGAATTCACAAAGAGAAGACAATGCCAAGAACACCACAGGAAAATGGTGTGTCAGAAAGGATGAACAAGACAATCATGGAGCATGTAAGGTGCATGAGATTTCATGCATTATTTCCCTTACAATTTTGGGAAAATTTTGTATATATTGTTGTTTATCTAATAAACAAATGGCCGTCATGTTCCTTGGATGGTGGTATTCTAGAGGAGGCATGGAGAGGTAAAAAGGTGAAATATTCATTTTTAAAGACTTTTGTTTGTGAAGCCTTTATTCACATTAATAAATAAAATAGAAGAAATCTTGAGGCAAAACCAAATAAATGTATCTTTATTGGATATGGTGTAAATGATATTGGTTATCGCTTATATGATTATGAAAATCACAAAATCATTAGGAGCAAATATGTCATATTCAATGAAAATGTCTTGTATAAGGATTAGATGTAGGAAAATAAATAGGAAAAAGAAAAAAAAGAATACACAGTACTTGAAGAGATCACAGAAAAATTAAAGGTGCCTAAAAATCAGAATAATCAGCTGCCTCAACAAAAACAAGAACCATAACAACAACATGCACCTCGAACACCTAAAACTGGTGTTAAAAGATCTACCAAGATAAATAGACCCCCTGAACAATACTCTCCTTCATTATATTATGTATTGCTTACTGATTCTAGTGAATCGGAAAGATATGAGGAAGTAACTCAGCTAGAAACTAGGAAGAAGTGGGAGTAAGCCATGGAAGAAGAGATGGACTCCTTGATGCATAACTAGACTTGGGACTTAGTCAATTTTCCTGTAGGTAAAACAAAATTGTAGAATAAATGGGTTTACAGGTTGAAGGAAGGAGATGGAGGTAAACATAGGTATAAGGCTAGACTTGTGGTGAAGGGTTTTGCACAAAATAAAGGTATAGACTTTGATGAATTTTTTTCTCCTGTTGTTCAAATGACTTCAATCAAAACTATTTCAATTCTAGTGGCAGCAAGAGATTTTCATCTTGAGCAGTTAGATGTACAGACGAATTTTCTCCATCGATATTTGGAGGAAGAAATTTATATGTAGCAGCCGCAAGGGTATGAGGTCAAAGCAAAGGGAAATTAGTGTGCAAATTGAACAAGATCTTATATGGTTTAAAACAGGCTCCAAGGCAATGGTATTTAAAATTTGAAAGGTTTACGTTTGAACAAGGTTATATTGTATGTCACTCTGACCATTGCGCTTATCTTAAAAAGAAAAATGATGAAAACTATATTATATTGTTGTTGTATGTAGATGACATGCTTGTCGCAGGGTCTAACATGCAGGAAATAAATGTGCTCAAAGGAAAATTGGCAAATTCATTTACAAAGAAGGATTTGGGTGCTGCAAAATAAATCCTTGGTATGAGAATAAATACAGACAAGAAAAATCACATATTAACATTGTCTCAGAGTGAGTACATTGAAAATGTGTTGGGAGGATTTAATATGCAAAATGAAAAAATAGTTAGCACACCTTTGGATAGCCATTTAAAACTAAGTAAGGTGATGTGTTCCAAGACTCAAGAAGAGATGGATTATATGCATAAAGTTCCAAATGCATGAGTAGTTGGAAGCTTAATGTATGCAATGGTATGCATAAGGCCCAAAATTGGACATGTAGTGGGAGTTGTAAGTAGGTATATGAACAATCCAGGAATAGAGCATTGGATGGCAGTGAAGTGGATCCTGAGGTATTTGAGAGGTACCACAAATCAAGCATGATGCTTTGGCGGCTCAAACATTTTTCTACAAGGATATGTTGATGCATATATGGTAGGTGATAGAGATAATAGGAGGAGCACCACATGATATGTGTTTACTGTAGGTGGAACAACTGTTAGTTGGGTTTCAAAATTGCAAAACATTGTTTCACTTTCAACAATGGAAGTAGAGTATGTTACTTCTATAGAGGCTAGTAAAGGAATGATTTGGTTACAAATATTTATGGATGAATTACGTAAGAAGCAAGAGAGGGGCAGGTTATACAATGACAACCAGAGCGTCATTCATCTTGCTAAGAACCCATCATCTCATTCAAAGACTGAACAAATAAAACTAAAGTACCATTTCATACAGTTAGTGTTAGAAGAAGGACATTTGAAGCTGGAAAAGATACACACTAGCTAGAATCTTGCATATATGTTAACAAAAGTTGTAACCAGGGAGAAATTGAGATTCTTCTTAGTTTCAATTGGTCTTCAAGTATGATGATGAAGATGAGAAACAACCAGGTCCAAAGTGGAAGAATTATTCAGTAAGTGAAGTAGTGGTGCAGTTTCTATAATTAATCTCCAAGTGGGAGATTGTTGGGTGTGGAGCCTAATTATCTTCATGATTGTTTAGAGGTTTTTTATTTCAACTGCATTCGATCCTTGTTCCTAATAGGGTGGAAGAATTTCCCATTTAATCGCTTTCAGGGGGGTCCAGGGGGCGATAATGAATATTATGAGCCCCGTCTTGGTGGGGGTTTGGGGGAAACTGTTGTAAATAATACTGAGAGGGGGGGTGAATCAGTATTATCTCATCAATTATTTACTTTTTCAAGCCCAGAATATATACGCTACTTCAGTTAGATGAACCCACGTATATACACAACTACAGATAAGGAAACCCGTGTATACTATGCAGATTTATAATTTACTTTATTCTACAGATGTTCATCATTAAGTTATGCACCATAATCATATCAACAGTTGCGAGGAACAATAAAATATATCAGAAGACAACCACACATAAAAACACAAGATATAAGGTGGAAACCCAATGTGGGTGAAAACTACCTGCTGCAATTCATCTCTATCTTCTTTTAATTAGAAACTTCTTTTTACAATGATTCTGTACTGGTGCAGTCCTTTACCAGTACGTAGGCTTCTACCTGCAGAGAGATACAACCCTCTCTCGTTTTCCAGCTTCTCTTGGAAGGGAGCTACAACCCCCTTAGTTCTTGTACTAGTTGAGATACTAGTACGCAGGCTGCTACCTGCAGAAGGCTAC
>APFE031511784.1:19289-39237 GCA_000404065.3 Pinus taeda | reverse complement strand
TTTGAACACCCTTTCTCTCTCTAAAATCATGAATTTCTCATGGATTTTATTTTCTATGAAGGTGGCATAGTCATACTTGACAGCAGGGGGTTGTCCTGGAGTGAATATGGACATCAATACTAACACGGTTTCATCAACATACTCACTGGTTTTGCATCCTAAAATGTAGGATATCATGTCTATAAGGAGTTTCCCTACCTCATTGAACCAGACTTAGTGATCAGGAGGAGGCTGATCAGGCTGGCACTTTGGTAGCATAAACAACTGAGCAATTCTTGTTATCTCTTAGCTAGGTAGCTTGGCACCTTGATCAAACAAAAGTTTCATGGTGAGAGGGACCAGATGCTGAGTTGGCTTAAAGTTCAACATCTCATTTATGGAATGAGGAGTAATATAAAAGAGTACAGATCCAGATGGAGTCAGGATTGCTCTTTGTGTAGGATCATAGTTTGCACAGCATAAATGGATGAAATCAGGGAGCACATTCACTGAAGGGAGGTAATAGATAGGCATGTTGGATTCCCAAATTCCCAGGACATCAGTGTTGCTCCTGTGGCTATTTCTAATCTCACAAAAGGCTTGCAGGTGAGGCTTGAGATCCATCATATCCTTAATTTGAAAGTCCTTGTCAGCAAGGGGTATCCATTCCAACTCCTTATGTGGTGCATTCAAGGGTGAAATGTTCAGGGCCACTGGAGCCTCCATTTTCAGTTTGTTAAGTGACCTTTAACTTAAGGTTAGAGCTTTTGGAGTTATAAACAATAGAGCACTGGTTTTGGTTTTCCACAGGAAATCACAGACAGAGTTGTGCTTGTAGAGATTGTTGCCTTGGGTGAAATTCACAGTTAAAATATAGTTTACAGAATTTGATTGGGAGGCTGGAAAAAAAGCACGGGAAGGGTGCTCCTCCTACAAGTGCTTTTGGTGATTTTGCAGGCGGAAATGAGCTCGAATCTCAGTTTAATGGGCAATTTAAAAAGGAAAACAGGATTTACGGGTTTTCTTTTCGAAACAATGATCAAACAGTGGCTTAAAATGTATGGGTTTGCAGGCAATAGCGTATCTTACTCGAATTTAGCTCTTCAACTGATTTTAACAGAGAATTTTGGAAAAACAGGGGTTTACGGGCGAATTATCGGGTAAATACCTATTTTACAAGCGACTGGAGTGAAATATGGTTGCAGACTGAGCTAAGGGGGTCGGGTTTGTAGCGTGAAATTTCCTGGGTGGCACAATGGAGCTTTTGGTATCGACTGGACGTAAGGTGCATGCTGTGTCTCCGTAATATGAAAAAACAACAAATAAAATAAACGTCGTTTTCACGCCTTTTTAACAAAATTTTGGGATTTTTCGGGCTTTTGGTGCTTTTTGGGGATGACGTCAGCATGACGTAAATTTTTTCCAGTAGCGGAGTACGGAAGGTGACATGGTGGATGACGTGGTCGCTGACATGGACAGATGACATGGCAGACACGGCAGATGGAACAGTAGCGTGAGCGCTGGCGTGGTGCTAACATGATGATGACGCAGGCAGCGAGACCAGACAGTGGTTTGTGGTTTTCATCCGACCGCTTTTGGTACAGGGGCGGTTTGTGTCAGAGAGGGCCCAATGCAATGGAAATGTGACAGGAGTCCAGGGGTACGGAGGGAAAACCACTTTCTATCGGGTGCTATTGTCCGGACATCAGGGCGCCTCCGATATTGATGTGAGCCGTTGGATCTAGAGGGTGCGATCCAACGGTTGACGGGACTCTAAGTTGGTAGAGGTTTATATTTCAAAATCCGTGCATTATTTTAATGTTTTTTAAATATATGCGGAGTATAAACCTTGGTTAAACAGGGTTTGTGTGGAAATTATGCAGGAAAGTTAGGTTATTTGTATATCCAAATGTTAAACAAATCCCAGGGGGCATGTGGAGGGTTCTTATTGGCCCTGGGGGGACCAATAATCCTGAAATAACATATTTATGGCTATAATTTCCGGGGCGGGGATACTTAAGTATTTTGGGGTTTTTTGCATAGTTTTTATGTATAATAGGGGCGGGGAAATATAGATGGGAGTTATATAATAAAGTTAAAATGTTAATATGGCTTTGTGAATAGAAAAATCTAAGTTTATAAGGTAAAAACTTAGGTTCTTAGGAAAATGAAAGTGGAATGGAAGGATCTTTTTACACAAGAAATGTGGCTTGTTATGATCAAGTGAAGACAAAGTTTCACTTAGTAATTCTTATGAATGAAATGAATTAGGACCATTGAGCAGATCCCAATGTCCTTAAGGGGATGTTAGTAAGTGTTCTTGGGGAAGTGAGAGGGGAAATTAGTCATGCTCCACTGAACTGTAGCCACTTTGCCATGTTGTTTGTGTTACTCATTAAAACTGATCACCAACATGCTTCTGCAACACCATAATTATCTGCCTACCCAGCCTAATACACCTAACATTTTTTCTTCCTTTGATTGCGTGCATTTGAACTAGCAAACCCTACTTTTCCTCTTTTCTTTTGGTTGCCCTCCTACCTAAATTTATCCTTATCTCTTCCAAGGGCTCAGATTGAGCAGTTGGGCCCTTTGCTTCTCTACCTATCTAATGATCTGCCAAGCTTGAACTATTTGAACAGACCTTCTTCTCTATTCTAAAACAAGAAATTTAAACATGATCTAGCCAGTGTTGAACTATCTGGCTATTCATCAATTGTGAGAAAGTCAGTGATTGCACATTCTGAACTTGCTTTGCAACATGTAGTACAGTAGTAGCATTTTGACAAGCCACTTTCCTGATCTTTCTTTGGGGTTCCTTTTATTTCTCTTCTTCTTGAATCTTTGATTTTTTGATAATATGGAACCTTTGCAGCATGGAAAGGATGATCATATTTGGCATTTCCACAGTCAATCATGAAAAATGACACCTATTGGTATAGGAACCTAACAGTGGCTCCACTTGGGGATGGCTTTTCCAGGTGAAAAGCCAAGAACAGCAGGTCATATGGCCTTATTTTCAATTCTTGTTGTAAATTAAAGCTTCCCCTTGCTGCAAGCTAACCAACTAGATTATTGTGGCATAGATGCATTTCTCATAAGCTGATCTGAACAGAACTACAACTCTGCCTTTGGTGGTTGGTCAGAGTATTTTCAATCATCTCTATATTTCCCAAGTTCTTTTTTGATTGCTTCTAGTAAACTCAAACTACATATCAAGGGTGGTATAACTGCTTGCTTTTTGCTCAAAATTTGATGCAACTTATCTCCTATCCTAATGCTGAAATAAACACTTTTTATGTACAAAATATAGCCTTGTTTTGTTAACAAGGAGGATCATAATGCTTGAGCATTCGCCTATTGACTAGTCCTTCCTCAACTTATGTACTATCCAAGCTCCTCAAAAAATAGGTATTATTTCCTTGCACAGTGTGAATGACAAAAGGGCCTCTCCATAGGAAATCAAATTTGCCATGTTTTCCTTTGTCTTCCCTTCTCGAATCCCACTTTAGAAATTTGTCTCCTATGAAGAAATCTTCAGCTTTTGTTCTTTTTTCAAAAATCTTCTTGAGTCTATCTTGCAGAACCTGAGTTCTCTAATATACTTCCTCTCTAGTTTGTTGCAAGTGAATAGTTTGATTAATTCTCCTTTGAATGTCATTCGGTTCTGCTTGTAACTCTTGCAACAATTTGATTACAGGGATTCCTAGGGATAAGGGGAACACAGCCTCCATGCCATAAACCAATTCATATGGGTTGGTTCCAATAGATCTTTTGGTGGTCAATCTGTCTGCCCACAGTGCATTTAACAATTTTTTATGCCAATTCTTTTTATTGTCCTCCAAGACTTTTTTGATGATGTTGATCAGGCTTTTATTGGATGATTCAGCTCAAGCATTACCTTGAAGGTAATAAGCTGTGGAATAGCCTAAGGTAATGTGGTACTTGTGGCAAAAATTGATCATTATTTTGGACTTAAAGGCAGCAACATTGTCTGTAATAATCTTCTCTAGATAGCCAAATCTAGACAGAATATTGGTTCCTAAGAATTGCATGATGATTGAGTCATTGGCTTGCCTACAAGGGATAGCTTCTATCCATTGGTAAAGTAGTCTGTGGCAGTAAAAATCCACTTGTGTTGTCTAGAAGAGGAAGGATGAATTTCTCCAATGAAATCTAAACCCCATTGTTGAAAAGGCCTTTCAGTTGAAATGGGTTTGAGAGGTAAGGGCAACAGCTTTCTCTTGCCTTCAAAGATCTGGAATTTATGGCAAGCAACTACAAATTTTCTCACATCAGCAAACAGGGAGGGCCAATAAAAACCAACTCTTAGAATTTTATCAGCTGTTGATTTCCAATATAAGTGTCCTCCACAGTCCCTGCATGAAATTCCTTGAGTATTTTGTCAGTTTCATCATGAATTAGGCAATTCAGCAAAATACCTTCATGATTCTTCCAAAATAAAACATTGTTTATAATACAAAACTTTGAAGCTTTCATTTTCAAGAATCACTTTTTAGTCCTGGATAACCCTGGAGGAGCTTGCAGGTTTAACAATGCAAAACATATGTCAGTATACCAAGGTGATTGTAAAAGGCTTGATTGATCTATGGAGTCGCCATCTCCTATTCGTTATCCAGTTCATTGATGTCAAGGGCTTGGAATTTGGTTTCAGTCATTAATTTAGCTAACCCTTGTCCTTTTATGAGTTTTTTTGGCTTAATTTCAATGTCATACTCTAAAATGTTGGCTATCCATTTGCCCCTTTTACCTTCAATTCCTTCTTGAGTTAGAATATCTTTGACCACTGCATTTGGAACATAGGCAATCACATGAGAGTACAAGATATAAACTCTGAAATCCTTGATGGCCTTTACAAGAGCATAGGCTTGCTTCTTCATGATTTGATATTTGAGTGGAGCATCTCTAAGTGCTTTGCTGAAGAAAGCAATGGGCTTCTCACATCCTAGGTCATATTTTTGTAATGGGACAACAGCATTAATATGCTCAGATGCAAAGGAAAAGATTATGAAATCTCTATCAAACTTAGGGCTTGTGAGAACATGTGTTCTTGTTAAAGCTATTTTGATTTCCTCAAAGGCTTTTTTAGCTTCTATTTTCCATTTGACTTTAGAATCTTTCTTCAGCATATTATTCAACAGTCTAATTAGCTCGGCCAAATTGGGAATGAATCTTCTTAGGAAATTGATCTTCCCTAGAAAGGCTTGTAATTCCTTGATGTTTCTTGGGTGAGGGACTTGGAAAATAGCTTGTATTCTGTCCGGATCAATTCTTATGCCATTTAGAAATTATGTGACCTAGGAGTTTGCCTTCTTCCAGGCCAAAAAATGATTTATTTGGGTTCAATGATATGTCGTATTTTCTACAAATTAGGAACACTTGCCTCAAATGTTCTAGATGTTCTTGGTCTGATTTTGAAAAAGCAGTAAGATCATCAAGGTATATGACTAAGAAATCATGGATATCTTTAGCAAAGGTTATGTCCATTCCTCTCTGAAATGTGGCCCCTGCATTTTTGAGTCCAAAAGGCATATTTACATATTTAAAGGTTCCCCAGGGTGTTGTAAGGGAAGTTTTATCTTGGTCATCTGGGTGAACTAAAATCTGATTAAATCCTGAGAATCCATCTAACAATGAGATCCTTAAAGCACCCACTACCCTTTGTAAAATGTGATCCATCTTGGGTAAGGGGTAGTGGTCTTTGAGAGAGACTTTATTCAAATTTCTCAAGTCAACACAGAGCCTTATCTCTCCGGTTTTCTTCCTAGTGGGCACTAGATTTGAAATCCATTCTGAAAACCTAATAGGTGCAATTATTCCAGCCTGATACATTCTTTTAACTTCCTTTTCAATAAGGGGAAGGAGGACTAGATTAATCCTTCTCAGCTTTTGTTTAAAGGGTTTTTGATTTTCTTTCAAGGGTATTGTATGTTGGATAACAGAAGTGTCATAGGATTTGAGGTCCTCATAGCTCCATGCAAAGACATCTTGGAACTCTGTAAGCAACTTAATGTATTTTAGCTTTTGTTCAGGAGGCAATGATTTGGACAGTTTTACTATTTTGGGATTTTCTGTGGTTCCAATGTTGCAGTCCTCAATTTTTGCATTTAATGGTTGCATTTTTTGCTTTCTTGGAATATCATTTGAATCAAATATATCCTCCAAAGGAGGTAGGCCTGTGGGTAGAACATTATCCTTTAGTTCAATTACTTCGGATTCTCCCTCAGCCATTTCATCAAAATCCATTTTTTTCAGCTCTTGTAGATTTTTGTTATTAAAATTTGTTGGATGCAAAATCAAATTTGTTGTTTCAGCTGATATATTTTGCTCCATTTTGTCTATTTGTTGTTGATCATCAATAGTGCTTGTGTCTATGTTTGTACTTGAGAATTCTTCTTTTAAAGTGAGGAAATTATTAATATGGGTATCATTTTCAAATACTTGCCAATTTTTCACATTATCTGGGACAGCAGGTCTGTGTTTAATCTCAACAGTAAAGTGATGATTGGGCTCGAATGGCAGCTTGCAAGTGTTGGCAAAGGTTTCCAAACTATGTGCATGTAAGTTGTGTTTTCTTGGAATTTTGGTGAGCTGAGATTCTAAGAAGGTGTTCAGTATTTCAATGGCTTCACCCCTGTAAGCTCTTAGCCTAGGATCGTTTGTAACAAATTTTCCTTTCATCTGTTGTATTATCAAATCTGAGTCCCCTAGAATTGAAATCTTGGTCACCCCTAGATTTCTAATCAGTTTAAGACCCAGCAGAAGGGCTTCATATTCAGCCATATTGTTCGTGCATTTGAAGTTTAGCCCATATGCATGACCTTGAGCATGGTCATTTTGCATGTTGTGTATCCAAATCCTTGCCCCTGCTCCCAATTTGTTCACTGATCCATTAAACTCTAAGTACCATAAGATTTCTTGATCACCACTAGTCTCAGGAGTTTTGAGAACTTGCTCAGTGGGCAGTAGATTTGAATTTAGCTCATATGGTATGTCTTGTTCACTTTTTACATCAATCACATCAACAATTTTTTGATCCTGGGTACTGGATTGTTCATTTATGCTTGTTGTCTGTGCTGTTTCTAGGAGTTTGGTATCAATTTTCGGACACATCTCAGCCTTGTATAAGATGAATGAATCCATATCGGAATGTATAGAATAGATGGGGAAGTTTTGGGGTTTCTCTTGACTGCTAACCACATATTTCATCAATGTTTATCGGTACAATCTCTTTGGGTGGCCAAAGACTAAAATGGTGGCATATGACATATCTAGTTGCAAAGATCCTTGGAGTTTTTCACCCCAAGATCTAGATAAGAGCATGCCATATTTAGGTGGGATATCGGCTACCACCACATCCATCAAGATTGTCTTGGCTGGGTATTGTACTAAAGATACACAAAGGTCTTTAATTAGGCCTAGACACCTGACCTGGCTGGAATCAAATGAGAACAAGTCTTTATATGGCCTTGCGATGTCTAGGTCTAGCTTTTCCATCACATATTTAGGCATTTGGTTATGAGAAGCTCCTGAATCAAACATTGCATTATGTAGCACTTTGTCATGAATGTTCAAGCTCACATAGAATGGAGGAAATCCTCCATCTACTGTTTTACCATTGACTTCAGGACCAAAAAACAGTTATGGTTGGTCATTCAGAATATTGACTGCATCCCTAGTCTCAGATATTTGAAGTGACCTATTGATTTGTTCCTTGTAAACCTCATGTTTAGCCAATTCTGATAGTGGCATGGCTATTTTTATCCTTCCTATTTCTGTTTCTAGGTTAAAGGGTTTTTCCGCTTGAATTCTTGTATTGTGGACAACAGACTTTTCCTTTTCTGTTGTGTTTTCCATGTTCTTTTCTTTATCAGCAATGCTGTGAGGAACTGCATCTGTTTTAGAATTTACTATAGCAGATATATTTAGACTTTCTTTTGGAAAGGAGGAAGAAGATGGCTGATTGTTTGATGGTTGCAAGTCTGAAATGTCCTCTATGATGGGCTCTTTTGGGTTGAGGTTCGCTTCAACAGGGAATTCTGTGAGGGGAGAAGTATCCTTAGCTCTCTTGGGTTGTTTGGTATCTTTCAATTTGCTAGGTTCAGGTACATTTATTGTTCTACTTCTTAATTTTTATTGTTTATGAACCTCATAGACCACTACATCATAGCCTTCTTTGAAATCAAATGATTCTCCAGACTTGGTTTGAAATTGATTGAAATTATGAGCCTTTGATCATCCTGTGTCAGGAAAATTTGTTGCTCACTGTTTAAACCCATTAGATTGATTTGGGTGTCCTCTGTTGGCTCACTAGAGGTTGAGGCTTCAGCATAATTCTCTTGAAATGGAGGTCTGATGTTTTGATCAGGGCCAGTCCTTCCAATATTTGGGTTTTGATTTTTTCTAAAGTTTGTGTTTCTTGTTGTGTTACTTGGTTTCCCTTCCCAGGATGATTTCCTTTCAATAGTTTCCACTCTATCTCCAAGTCTGTCCATACCTTTAATGATTGCATCTAGCTTTTACTCAAATGCAGAAGGCTCTTCTTTGAAAGTTGTTCTTCTTTCAACTCTTGCCTGATTTCGTTTAGCAATCAGGTTTGCCTCTACACTAACAACTATATTCTGCATGTTTGCTAAGCTTAATGAAGCTCTTTCCCTCAACTGATATGCCATGTCAGAATCAAATCCATTAGGGAATTTGATCAAGGCTAGGTTAGGTGGAGGTCTAAGGTTCTGAGGAATAGCACTATAGACATTATTGAACCTAGCACAATAGTCTTGAACGGTTTCTTGTGGGCCCCTTTTCAAGTTGTCATATTCAGTTAAAATGTGTAAAGGGTCTTTATTCTTTTCCCATCTGTTTAAGAAGGATTGATAAAGGACTTCCGGATTAGCTATAGAATTTGTAGAAAGTTCTCTAAACCAGGTCCTCACATCACCAGTTAAACTTTGGACAAAGATCTTCATTCTCACATCATCATCATCAATTTCATAGTTCTCAAAATAATTTTGCATTTTCTTCATGTGTTGTTGAGCTGTATAGGAGACAGTACTATCAAAGTAGGTGATTTTTCTTTGGTAGTCTTGAGGCATAGCCCCTGGATTGGTAGGCAACTGCAAAGGAGCATAATGGTTTGCCATATTTATAGGGATAAATGGGACAACAAGAAGGAATAAGATGGCTGGAATAGAGGGGACAGGAGTGGAAATATGAGCGGTGGATGGGGGAGTAGAGAGAATACTTTGAGGTGTGGATGAAGAGCTTGGAGAGACTGTAGTGTTGACAGAAAGGACTGCTGCTTTCCCAGGGGTAAGCTCATATTTTGGAGGGTTTTGCTGAAGTATACCAAGGTTTAAATCAGCAGATTCTAGACTTTCTTGGCTCCTAAGGGTCTTAGTGATCAAGTTAGTATTTTCAAAGATAGATGGAGGATTAGGATCTGGATTTGATCTGGTGTAACGATTTTTATTTTTTGGAGCCAGCTTCTAAATCTGTTTTTGGTATCTTCTCAAAGTTTTTGAAGATTACAAATTTCTACAATATTTTGAAGGAAGCTCTTTTTTGAAATATAGGAGGCTTTGGGGATTTCCTTTGAATATGTTGAAACAAGGAGACTGATCCAATCTTTGGGACAACTGTTTAAGGCCTAAAACTAGATTAGAGGTTGAGTCTCAAAGGATACCTGGATCACTTGAGTCTCTCCATCTGTAGCTTTCCTTTGAATATGTTGAGTAACAAACAGTCGTTGAGGTCCCCAGCGGAGTCGCCAATTATGTTATCACTCAGGTTGTTCCCTACCTACAGAAGGGAATATGGCCGAGGTAACCACTAACCAATCATTTAGTTGTAGATCCTAGCTGATCTACAACCAGAGAGGGCTCTCTCTTTGTGATTTAGATTTGTTTGATTATATCTTAGGCTAGTTAGGAAGCACAAGTTTTGTTTGGTGTTTGGAAGATGACATTCAGTAGAACAAGGTTGTAACATGAGAGAAGTTCAGACCATTGGGTTAATGGAGTCTAATGAAAATAAATCTCTGGCTATGGTTTCTTTGGCAATAGGAAAACTACAGAGCAAGATAATTAAACACAAAACAACTTTCAAGCTGAAATAAGATGAAATGAAGACAAGGAATGAAAGGCAATCAAGAATCTTTAATTATGTTAACAGGGGGAAATTGTGTAAACATTATTAGGGGGCAGTTAATAATTCCTTGATGATATTTAGAGTGGAAGAACCAGCGAGGCAAGAGCAGTCAAGAATTCTTGCCTATGCTATTCCTGTGGAAAACATAAAAAAATTACAGGAATTGAACACAAAGTACATTGAAGTAAATTCTGGGTTATCCTTTTTTCCTGTAACTTAGAACATGATATTTAGATGGTAAATAAAACACACATATAGTAACACAAGAGTAAAAAGGACTTATTGATCCATGTATTAACACGATAATTCTGCTATATATCCTTCTGAACATTGCTTCCATAACCATCAAGTTCACCAACATAGCATTCCAGCAATTTTTATTTCAGAAGAGTTCTCAAAACTTACAGAGCAGGTCCAGAATGATATTCACTAGCCAACAACAATACATATCTTGAGAAGGTATTTATAAAAAGTTCTCAAAATATCCCATAGGAAAATATCAAGTAATAAATTTATCCATCTACTTTGGCAGGGGCAATAACTGATATGGAAAACTGCGCAGAAATGAATGAAGAAATAACTATGTTGTACTGACCGTCTTAAGTGTCCTATTATTGTTGAACTTTTTGGCTCAAATAGTCAGTTGATGACTGCTTCTCTGATTTTCATTCCTGATGTGTTGTCACTTGCCATCTGTATCTGAGTTTGTTTGAACGCTTTTAGCATGAATTCCATCCTTTGTCGATTTGATTTTCTGATAGGAGACCCATACAATGCAATTTACTTGTAATGCAGACAATTTACAAAAAGAGAATCAAACTACCTTAGCAAGACCTCAAGCATGCTCTGCCACCATTGATCTGTTGGTAACTGATGCTTTTTCAGTTTAATCAATGTCTCATCATCTTCAATATACCTGTAATAATTTGGCTGGACTTCAAAGAGATGTGCTATCTCATGCTCATTGTAAAACAAATTTTCCAATTTATCATATAAACTTTGTCCAGAGGGAGGCACTATCTCTTATGAACTGCTTGATGATGTTATAATTTGATTGGTGACATAGGTATTTAGCCTGTGAGCATACTATTCATGTTTTAATAGCCTCCCATTGCTAGGGAATAAGCTGGGTAAACCTTTGCTCTGTAATACTGCAAACTTTTGTCTGAAGGCATTTACCTCTATCTACATTTCTTGACATTTTCTTTCTATAGTCTGAACAAAATTCCTCATGGTCAGCACCTTCTTGACTCTCAAAATAGTGTCATTTCATAGTTACAATGATCAAGATTCCATACTGACTAGTGGTACTGTGCAATGTGTAGTTCCCACAGTCATTCATTCACCCCTTTCAACTAAAACTGTGCAATCCCTCACATCAAGTTCTTGGCTTGCTACTTGAAATTTCTTTGAAGTTGTTTTAGTTTTTAACTAACATTTTCTTGCCATATGTGCCCTCTCTGTCCCATAGGTACAACAGTTTTTTAGCATCTCTCCAGCAGTCACAATTAACACAGAATCCAAGAGACTTTCATCAAAGGAAACCACCAATAATAGTACTTGGGGAGAAGTTGAGTAGATATCAGTTGATTTACCAATATATGCACATACTAAGTTGTTTATTGAGAAGTGAAAAACATTGCCATGGAAATAGCTCTTAGAACCTTTTGTAGAGGAATTTAAGGCAGACATAGAGGACCAGCGCGTTTACGTTAGCATCCAACAGTCAGGGGTATACAAGGTTGCATGCAGGTATCTCGCCTTCCCGTGTGCATACATCATCAACTGGATTGTCTCACATACGGACGAATAGACTATGACATTGAGTAGTGCCAACGGAAGAAATTTTTCCACCTTCAAGGTATAATACTTTCAAAGAATGTATCACTTTCCTGATCTGGTGAAGCGAATGGACTCACTCTTCTATGGCACCCATAGTTATGTGAACACAAGAGACATTGTCATGTGTTGGGTGAATGAGTCGTCAAAATTTACACAGACACCCACCCATGTTTACAAGACAAAGTCCATCCGGAAATATTATCAATTCTTGATCATCTTTGCCTACAGGATGTATGGTCAAGAGAGCATAAAGACCTTCCCTGAAGGGTGGGCAGTCTTACTAGACTAGTTGGTAAGTGATGGGAGGTCATTCAACTGGTCAAATTTTTTGGTTCAACAATTGAATTCCCATGTATCTAAGGCTCAGAATCTACCTAAGAATGGGAAAGAAAGGTTTTAGATGTTAGGATACTTCTTGGATGCAATTTGTGCACACCGCAATTCCCTAGCATGAGATGGACATGGACACCACAAGAGACTATCGTGAACATCTATTGCAAGTTTCTTTCTAACTGCAGTTATCATGGAGTGATGGCAAGGCCAACAGAGAACTTTATCATCCAGTTATATAATCTTATATTTGAGCAAGGTCCACCTTGCATGTCCCAAGAAGTAATGGATGCAATAGTAAACATTGCAGATTGGTATGCCTCACCATGTGGCACCTTCACTAGAGTGTTTGGTGGAGAGAAGCCTATGCATGTCTTACCAAGGTATGCCACTAACAAACTGATCATACAGGAAGTTTCATACCACCTCGCTATAAGGTTGTTAGCAAGACTGCATAGGAAGAAGAAAGCACCATGGCCTACTCTTCCTTCGCGGATCAGATTATACGAGATTAAGAGCTTGAAAGATGCAGATGATGAAGCTAAGGACATAGTGAAATTCAAGTCAGCACCAAGGACTTTAATCTATATGATCCCCACGGTATTTTCAAAGACATTTGTACAATAATTTACTTTCCGAGGATCCATGGGACATTTCATTGGCTAGAGGAGGACCATTGGAGGTAATGCTACAATGCCTCCAAACTCAATAAGCCATTCAGTGTAGCAAGCACTTGGAAGGCTTCTCTACAAACAGAAGCATCCCTTAAAGAAACAGAAACAGTAGTAAAAGGCAGTAATCGAGTGTAGGACAAGGGAAAGAGGAAGATTTCTAATGATCTACAGGGAGACCAAAGATGCAAAATGATGGCAGATCCTATCATAGTAGGGGAAGCTTTGGCAGTGGAAGAAAAGAGAGAGAAATAGATGAAGAGAGCATAGTGGAGGAAGAGAGGAAATCAGAGGTTGTAGGAAGAAGAAATGAAGTTGTAGGAGATGGAGAAGAACTTGAAGGAAGAACTAGAGTTTAGGAGGAGAGAACGACAAGAGAAGTAGAAGCATGAAGAAGAACAAAAGCAAGGCGTGATGATAGAGGAAACAATGTTGATACAAGTTAATGAGATGGAACATCCGACAATTGAGGAGGAAGGTGAACAGGTGTAGCATTGAGAGCTTGCTCAGCGGATTAATCAATTGATCTAGGTGGCTCTAGACATATGTAGAAGTCCAAGAGGGCTCAAATTGGGTCAAAATTCAATGTGGTCAGATTTCTCTCAAACCAACACGAGATCGAAGTGCTCAGCGTCCTCATTCCAACAGTGTCAACAACACTTGAATCCAAGCTCGTATCGAGGAGATCAGACTAGTCAAATTTCAGGGTTGACTTGGCCAAGTGGCTGGGTTAATGGACCTAAAAAATGCATCGGTGGCGGTCAAAGGAATCCGGCCATCGGAACGAGCAAAATTGTTGCCTCTTTAAAATGCCCAATGGCCCTTATTTTCAGAAAAATTAAAAAAATTAAACCCATTTGTTTAGTAAAACAAAAATAATATTAAATTGGGGTGGGGGGGGTGCGGGGGCATAACCCCTGCCACCCTAATTGCACCATATATTGTATGCTGCAATGTGTCAAGAACCGAAGACCTGGCTTGAACCTGCCCATCCAGCCTAGCCGACCCACCTTCCGAGCGCCTCCACTCAAAATAAAACATAAAAAACACAATGCGCCATTAACAAACGAAAAATTGGGGGAGGGAGCATAACCCCTGCCACCTCCATTGCACCATATATATTGTATGCTGCTATGTGTCAAGGACCGGAGGTGGGGCTTGAACCTGCCTCCCGAGTGTCGCCACTCAAAATAAAACATAAACAAACACAACGCACCATTAACAAACCACAAAAATCACGCCCATTTTGGAAGGGGTAGGATTTGATCCCCTATCCCCTTATTAACAAATCACTAAATTTAGCCATTCAACCAACGTCTAATTGTTGGTTACTATGTCGACGATTTAATATATAAACTTGCCCCTTAATTTGACCAGAGGAGAGGGAGAGCAGAACAAAGAAACGAGTTAGCAATGGAATTGTGTGCCCCAACATGGAACTTAGATGCGAAACCATGAACCAGGTAGAACCTTGACCCAGGTTCAAGAGGCAGAATGATGGCATGTTTTTCAAGACAGAGAATCTTTTGCATAGAATACTCCTTTATCCCTGAAAGATTCCATGGGGAGGTAAAATTTCATTTTATCACAATGATATGAATTTTACGGTCATTTTAACCAAAATTTCACACCGAACATGATCTTGAAATAAGAATCACCATTTGAGCAGAAAATTTTCAGATTCCCAATAGATACGAATGTTTGAAGAATCTTGAGGGAATCTTCCAGATTCCTTAGAGGCTGAAATTCGCCAGATCCAAATGTAGCCAAATTTATACTCATTCTTCTTAGAAGTTCACAAGGATCTCAATGGCGAGATTAGTTTTCTAATTTAAATTGCAGATCTCTAGTTAAACCAAAGGAGGGAATCTTCAAAGAATCACGAGGGAATCTAAAAGATTCCTACAAGACCAGATTTTTCCACTGCCAAAATTAGACAAATGGATACTCGATTTTACACCTCTCGACAACACAAATAAAATGGTGCAGTCATATTTTTCAGCTGATCCTTCTATGTTTTCTCCATTTTCCATATTGGAGCGACGATGTCAGATTTCAAAGCATGCACAGTCAATTCTATGCCATTCGATGCCACGATTTCGATGGTATATGAAGTGTTGTTGTCATGTACTTCTTTGATCACATTCTGCGAGATGTACTATGTTGTTTTGATTCCTGCTTGATGTATGATGCATAATATTTATGTCTATTTTATGTGAGATGCATTCATCATGGATTGTTATGTATGTTTTGATTGAAATCCCTTTGTTGCCATGATGGCAGGATACTCACTATCACCATGGGTGTTTTGGTTGAGATCACTTTGATGCCATGACGATGGGATACTCCTTGTCACCATGTGTAAGATTATGTCATGCTGATAGGAGGTCTATTGTGAGTGATAGTTCTTGTAGAAGAACGTCTCGTGGAGAGACTTTTCCACTCATTTAGAGGGAACATGTCCTTGTATGAAAGGAAACATAGTCCATGTACATATTCACCATTTCCAACACTGAATGAAGTAGCCATACCATTTGACACTGGACCTGGAAACGTAGTCCACACTAGACAAACTCCATTATCAATGTCTCTTGTTTATGATTTATTGATCATCGTTATGTTTCCATTTTCTTAATCATGCATATATGTTAATTTATGCTCTTATAAAATGAAATTATAACTACATCATAGAAGAAAAAGATCTTTGTTAAATCTGGGAGTTGAGTCAACTCGGATTAAGTTTGGTATCAGTGCGGTCTTCACGTGGATGTGAATCACGAGCATGAACAATTGAACGTGCAACAATAGAGAATGAAAAAGAGATGTACGAGGCCATGCTCAGAGTGTCTAAAAAGGTGGAAATAATATATGAAGGTCTACAAGAAGAGACAGAGGAAAAATAGCGATTGCAACTTCAGTTGCAAGCCACAGACAAGGCCCTGGAAGAACTGAAGCACAACAACTAGAGTCTTCAAGAAGATATTGTTGAATTGAAGATGCTTCTACGAGAAGAGAAAGAGGAGAAACATAAATTGCTACGACTACTACAAGCTAAGGACGAGGCCTTGGAAAGCTGCAATGTGACCCCTGTGATGTAAAAAGTAATTCTCTGACTTCATGCATGTTTCTAAATTATGATTTTGCTTCTTTTGAAAATCATACCACGGGAAATGGCTTCAAACTGCTAAAGTGAATGGGGTATGAAGGAAAAGGCTTGGGAATTAATGGCCAAGGCATTTTCCACCCCATCAAAGTAGAGGAATTACCCCATCAGGCAAGACTTGGGTATGTTAGGAAGGAATTTGGGGAATGCGCCAAGACAACTAGCGAACAACCAATAACAAATGATGAGAAGCCCTCATCAGTTCTTTCCATCTCGACAGTGGAGGTAAAAAAGGTTGATTTCCCTTAAGTTCCATCTTCACATAGTATAATTTCTGTTAGAAATGTGGAGATACCAATTACAGGGACAAACCTGAGGCTCCTTACTAGGATGAGGTACAAGGAAGAAGAAGGACTTGGTGTTAATAGCCAAGGCATAACTCAGCCATTGGAGGTTGAGTAGAGACCTTAATTTGCAGGTTTGGGATACACTGAAGGCGAATTCTGGAAGGTGCCATAAGCTTCCATGACATTGTTGAAATCATGGAGGAAAGAGAATGATGCGAACACATCACCATCATCCTAGGGCAGTACCCATAACAGGGAAAGAGCTAAGGCAAGCTCTCGTCGCCATAGCTACATCAGTGACAACAAGGAAATGTATCATAATTCTTAATATTCAAATTTTCATTTTGATTACAATCATGTTGTTAATGATGAACGTAAAATATGGCATCAAAAAACATTTCATTTTTGTGGTTTACATAACCATGTGTTTGCTAAGTGTTGGAAGAGAATGGTAGCACGAAAGAGGATGAGGCGTGAAAGGCATTCTCCACAATAGGGGAAGAAACATGTTAAGAAGATCTGGAGGAAAAAGACTTTTTGTATTCATTGCAACATAAGTGGTCATCAAAGGGCCACATGTTGGAGGCTCCATTTAGAGCTACGTCACAAGGACAAAGCGTCGATGCATGAACTAGTTGAAAAAGTCATTCGACAAGAAAAAACACCAGAGTGGGACGATCCATTCACATTGATAAGTGAAAAATGGTTTCTAGATATGTTAGCTTGTCATGACCATGTTTTTGTAAATCATTTGTTGCAATTTAAAATGTAAAAGTGATGATGTGTTTTCCATCACTTCTTGAAGCAACAATGATATTTTGGCCTTGTTTTTATAGCTGGGGTATTATTTCCATTTTGATGTAAACCTGACTAAAGAGTATGTGCTATAAACTCATGGCTAGTATGGGATCCTTGGGTAATTATTTTTCATGTAAATTAAGCATGTAATTTGCATAATTGTACAACAGGTTTGTAGAGGGTGCAAGTGTCGGCTCATCGATTATGGCTCTGAAGGACAAAGGTGAAGCAGAAGGAAGGGTGACTTATCAGACACTTGTGGTGCAGACAATGTACAAAGAAGTTGCAGATTATTTTTCATGTTTTTGGAGGACTAGAAGCTCCTCAGTTGGGAGGATTGATCTAGGTGGCTCTAGGCACATGCAGAAGCCCAAGAGGGTTCAGAAATGGTCAAAATTCAAAGTGGTCAAATTTCTCTCAAACCAGCACCACATCAAAGTGTTCATCCTCCTGATTCCAATGGTGCAAATAAGACTCGAATCCAAGCTCATATTGAGGATATAGGGCCAATCAAAGTTTAGGGTTGACTTGGCCAAGTGGCAAGGTTAATGGACCTACAAATTGCACTGGCAGCGGTCACTGAATTTCGGCCACTAGAACAAGAAAAATTGTTGCCTCTTTAAAATGCCCAATGACCCTTATTTTCATAAAATTAGAAAAAAAAACCATTTGTTTAATAAAACAAAAAAAATATTAAATTGGGGGGGTGGACCATAACCCTCGCCACCCCCATCGCACCATATATATTGTATGCTACCATGTGTCCACCAATGATTTAATATATAAACTCACCCCTTAATTCGACCAAAGGAGAGGAAGAGCAGAACAGAGAAAGGAATAAGCAGTGGAACTGTGCACCCTAGGGTGGAACTCAGAGGCAAAACCATGAACTGGGTGGAGCCCTGACACAGTTTCAAGAGGAAGAATGATAGCATGCTTTTTGAGACAAAGAATCTTTTGCAGAGAATATTCCTTGATGCTCCAAAGATTCAATGGGGAGGTAAAATTTCATTTTATCATAATAATATGAATTTTATAGTCATTTTAACTGGAATTTTGCATGGAACGTGATGGTGAAATCATAACCACCCTCAGAACAGTAGATTTTCATATTCCCAGCATATAAGAATCTTTGAAGAATATTGAGGGAATCTTCTAGATTCCTTGGAGGCTGAAATTGTTGGCATTATGACATAGGTTTGGCACTATGATATGGGTATTTTCCTTGATGGAAACTCACTCAGATGTCAAATTATAGATTCAGGCTCTTAGAATTAAGGAAAAAGAGGTATATGCAGGTTTCCCTTGACCAAGTTGCGTATACACACAAGTTCGCATACCAGAAGGCGCGTATCTGTATACACACACTTTCACGCAAGGAAAAGCGCGTACATCATGGAAAACGTTTTTTTGGTCCCTGGTATTTGGTCCCTGGTATTTTGACCCATGGTATTGATCGAAGGTATCTTGACCGAAGTATTGGCCCCAGGTATTTGGTCCAAGATATTGCTTCTAAGTGGTTTTGGACCATGGTATTGAGTAAGGCCTAAGACTATAAAAGGAGGAGGACATCATTAGGCAAAGGCACTCAAGCATTGAATATCTAATCATGAGAAAGATCTAGAATACTGGTGATTGGGTTATGGTGCATAGCTGGATCTCAATCAAGGAGGAACCTGAGCGCTTGAAGAAGGATAACTTCTATTTATGGGTCAAAATCTTAAGGCGTGGAGAGAAGTATCTTTATGTGGTTTTTGATCTTTTATATTTGGCGCATGTCTTGATCTACAAATTTGATGATCTGGGTACAACTGATGTCTGAATAGTTGAAAAGGGTAAATCATCTTTTAGAGATCTATACGTAGGTTTAATATAGCAAAGGCACGTATACACGCTAGTTCAACGATTCAAAATAGCATATACGTAGGTTTCCCTTCATATAACATCGTATGCACACAGGTTCAACATGTTGAAGTAGCGTACATCTTATAAAATATGTTTTAGCTACTTCTGTTTACTGTTGCAGTGTTCTGGGTTTTGGATTGGGTTTTGGTTACTGTCACTGTGTTCTAGTTATAGCATTCAAAAAAGTGATTGTTTGATTCAGTTTTGGTTGGTGAAAAGGAGATTGGTTGATGCAGATATATTTTATTTTTGATTGATGTTATTAATGGATCGAGTCTGAAAATTTATGAAACGTGGTCCTTGGAAGAAAAGAGAAGGTTGTAGCCTTCTATAGGTCAGCACCTACGTACTAGTACATCATCTAGTACAAGATCTAAGGGGGTTGTAGCTCCCTTCTAGGAGAATCTAGAGAACAAGAGAAGGTTGTAGCCTTCTACAGGTAGAAGCCTGTGTACTGGTATAACACTGCACCAGTACAGAAATATTGTAAAAAGAATTTTCTTATTAAAAGAAGATAGAGATGAATCGCAGCAGGTGGTATTCACCCACATTGGATTTCCACCTTATATCTTGTGTTCTTGTGTATGATTGTCTACTCTTTTTTCTGTAACTGTTACTGCTTATATGGTTTTGATACACAGATTAAAGATCAACTAACTAAATTATAAGTTTACAAGGTATACACTGGTTTCTCTAAACATAGTTGCGTATATACGTGAGTTGCATTAACAAAAGTAGCATTTATAAATATGTTCATGGAAATGAAATATTAGTAAATGTCTAATAATGATTCACCCCCCCCCCCC